>JAQGBD010000581.1:0-27214 GCA_034698165.1 Punctoribates punctum | reverse complement strand
CTGAAAAGAATTTCCAAAGCTTTCAATTTAATAGATTTTAAATTATTTATCGGCGAAAACATTAGTTTAACAAAAATTATTAATATTTAGCAAAAATTCGGGAAATTAAACGACTGGCGATGAGAGCGTGAAAATTGGCAGATGTTTACCATTTAATGAACGGTTTGGCCAAAAGTTGCACACTTTTAGAGCGGGTGGAGAGGAGTAAGAGTAGAAGTGTTGATAAATTCAATTAACAAGACTTGTGATTAATTGCCTACTCATTAATGGAAAACTATTGCTCACAAATCAATATTTCGATGACAACTAATACATTCAATTTAAGTGGTCGTCCTAGAACAAAAAAGTCTCTCTCTCTCTCTCTCTCTCTCTCTCTCTCTCTCTCTCCGCGATATTTTGAGTTAAGACAATTTTATTTATTAAAAATATGAATATATTTGGATTAGAAGCCAAAGTTAATGACCAGATCATAAACTGGAAAATTTATCAAAATATTAATCAACTCTTGCATGTCGTGAAAGTTGTTGGAAAAGCGAAGTCATGTTTTTAAATAATAAATCATATTTGATGTCAATTTTATGTAATGAAATTCTTAAAACTTGTTAACATAATTAACAATTTCTTTTTTTTTTGCTTAACTCCAAAGAAAGATAACTTATTTTAAAATTTAAATTGAGTTTTGAAAATAGTTTTTCAAAAAAAAATTGAGAGAATTCGCTAAAAATTTGCCGAAAAACACAAAAATTGATTATTTTGAATACAAATTGAGAAATGATATAATTGATGAGATAAAGAACAGGGTAATCCATTAATAGCTTATTTCTTACATAAGATTGCTTTGAGAACTCAATTAATTTGTTTATAAACAAAGTATCAAGATCACTTTATTCTTGAAATATTTTAACCATTATTACGAGAATTGCAAAAATGATATCTCTCTGTATTTTCTTCCATTTCTATGAAAACAATAAGTTTTGTCTGAAATGAGAAAAAATGATGAACTGAGACAATGATATGGTATTTGATAGGAAGGGATGCGAGAGTGGAAACCGGCTCCACTGCCTCTACCGTCAGAAGACTATTTGATAATTTCATGTATTGGCATATAATGCCGGCACAGGTCGTGATGGTGGCAATGCAGGCGTATTAGCTGATGGGCGATACGACTGCGGACAGACTACAACCTCAAGTTGTGAGCCCTTTAATATTCTCCTCCGATAGTATCACAGAATATATTTGAGTTGAATTCCTGTGCAATCGAGACAACGCTTTACAGCTCTACGACTTTATTAAAGCTAAGAGCTCTGCTATTATACGACCGGAGCCACCAAATTAAATTTCAAAAGTGTATATCAGTCCTGCGATTCCAATTCTCAATGCCTGCCCTCCCCCATCAAATTGGAGGGTATTGAAAGACAAAACCCTCTATTTTCATGGAGGTGTTAATAGTAATTTGCATTCCTATGCCTTCAAATCTTTAGACAAACACTACTATTGCTATAAATTCATAAAATAATTTAAATAAAAAAAACTAATGAATTATTCGAATAAATTCCTGAAAAATACTATTTATTATCTATTGATTGAGAATCAATTTAAACATATTTTTTCATTCATTCAATTTTGTTGTAAATCATTGAAGAAAAACCAGAAAATTCGTCAAATAATTACTAAATTAGTTCTGAATTACTCTCAAATTATTGCTTAAAATTATATATAAAATCAATTCGAAAGCATTTTATTTGATAGGAAACGAAAATTTTATTTTAATACTTTTAAGTCAATTCAAATCCTGTTTCAACAAACGGCCCTCAAATTCAATCAAAGCTATTGTTTTACAAACAGATTCAAGTGTCTGGATGTGCACTTGGTCAACTCATTTTAAAACCTTCAAACATTTAGCGTTTATTTATAATTCTGCTCATTTGACCCAAGGACACTTGATTAAAAAAATTGATGCCTTTATTTCAAAATTATGAATTTGAATGCGAAAATATGATGAAAATTGCCTTAACACGATTCGTATCATTAAGTAAATTATGAAATATACAAATTATTGAGAATAAAAAGTGGTAGCAAGAACAAAATGTTTTTAGAGTTATCTGATTTAAAATTAATTAAATTAATAGTTATTATAAAATCAAATCAATAAAAACTAATTGACAGTAAAATTAGACGCAATTCAATGATTTGATTTGATTATGTTTTGGAAATGAATCGGATCGGAGTCGGATAAAGTCGGTGGAGCTTACAATTGGTTAGAACACTGTTCTGTTGTAAAGTTGTTCGAAGAAACGATTCAACTAATGGTAGGAAACGAATGGAAGGAAAGATTTGATGCATTGAATAAAAAGTAATCTTAAGTTAAAAAGTGTAAAAACAAGAGAAACGGGGAGAGTGTGGCGTAAACTTGAATTGATAGTTGATTCCGACACCGGATCGGATAGTTCCCAGCACAGCACATAACTCGCGTGTCCGATTTTTCCAAGTCCTTTGCAATTTGACGCCGACATATAAGGCCGGGGCTGTAATTTTGATGCCGAAACAACACTGATGTGGAGTTTATTCCGACGCCTCACGCACTTTGCACTACACTTTTTAAATATATATATTCATACATAACATAACTTATAATATTATAGACTATAAGGTATTTATTTGTTGTGTTTTAAGATTTCAAATCTAATATAAACTCAATATTTCATAAGTTTTTCTATCTTTCAAACAAAATATGTTTTTCTTCTTTATGTTTGAAAATCTCTTATTTTTAAACGAATTTAAATATTTTATATATTTTTAACAAATATTGCGATTAGAATCTGATTTGAAAATTAATGCCTCAAAGGTTACGCCGTTTTTGCTTTTATTTCAAATTAATTTATTGCATATGAATAAAGATTTGAATTTAAACTAATCGAAAAAATTGCCTAGACACAAAATTAAGATTTCATATGTTTTGCGTGATTATAAATATGATTGATTAATGAATAAATAGTTGTAAAATACGTGACTTTTGCAACTTTCAACTTTTAGATACTATACATATTTTACTGTTTTTAGTTATGAGTCTATTCTTGCAGAGAAGTACCCGACTC
The DNA here is from genome assembly GCA_034698165.1 of Punctoribates punctum. Classification (NCBI taxonomy): domain Eukaryota; kingdom Metazoa; phylum Arthropoda; class Arachnida; order Sarcoptiformes; family Punctoribatidae; genus Punctoribates; species Punctoribates punctum. Next base: position 24,119 of record JAQGBD010000581.1, on the reverse strand, counting down.
TTACCCGACTCTTATTTGCTCATCAATTTTGAAAAATCAATTTATTTAACACTAATCGTAACCATAACCGGATATTTCACTTTTTGGATGAAATTTTTAAAACTTTATTATTTAATCATTTCTTCAAATTTGTTTAAACAATCATTAAATACAATCTTTAAAACTAATCGAAACAAATGTGAAAATCATTGAACTCTTCAAAAGTGAATAAACAATAAATGACTTTCAGAATGAATTCTGAATTTATTTTCCCAAATCATTCGGTTATTTGCACCAATTGTAGCTTGTTCATATATTTTTCAATTTAGAGAGAGAGAGAGAGAGGGAGGGAGAGAGAGAGAGAATTCAAATAAAAATAACTTTGAATTTTGAATATCAGAGCCAATGTTTGATTAAGAGTTGTGTTGACATTTTAGGTTGTGCTGGTCATTGTTTGATGTGATCATGTTCAGTTCAGTGTTCATATCTGTGGATTGGACTAAATGTATGCAAAATGCGTGCGATGGAAGACGAGCCCAATTTAGTCACGACTTTTCATTCAATTGAATCGATTTCTTCACATTTGGTTCGCATTTCTGGGTTTCTGCTTATCATAAGTGATGGCCAACAGAACGAGCTTTTGATGAAATACTTTGTTTGGTCGCAAATAAGTTATTATTTTTTGAGAGCCAACACATGTAAGAACAGTCTCACGGAGCACAGGACTCTTCAAATTCAGTGAATTCCGCCCTCGAACATGATATTACATATCCACACCTGTGCCGTATTGTGTGATATTACACAACAAGTAATGAGATTGTGTTTGAGAGGAACCGATGGTTGCGTTTTGTGCACACATTGCGTGCAATACATTCCAATCCAAATACGGTTAACTTCGATGCGATTTCGCGCTTAACTAATAACACGCTTTTCCCAAATCCAGGCTTTCATTGTTTTTACATTCATTTAATGTTTCAGTTTTCCCAAAAATTCTATGCATCTGCCGGTCTCTCTCTCTCTCTCTCTCTCTCTCTCTCTCTCTCTCTCTCTCCATCTCCCTCTCCATTCATCCCTTCATTCATTGATTCACTCATTCCCTAAGATTTATTTCAAATAGGATTTTGTGATTCATTTAAATTAATTTTGCGAAAAAATTCATGAGAAGTGATAATTAATTGCTTAAAATGAGTGCACTTCGAGTCTAACTTTGTTTCGATTCAATGAATGAATTCAAGTGAAAAGAAAAAGAATTTTGAATTAAATGATAAATCGAACAAAAAATGATTGAACTTGGTGATTGTCATGTCTCACTGCCATAACATATATGAAACAATTTGGATAAAAGACATTCCATTTAGTTATCCGGAGTCTATATTTTGCAATACGATTATTTTGAGGTATTATTCCTGCATCTAAAATAACCTAGTACATGTACAATAAATTTATTAGGGAGAGTCAGAATTAGGTCGTTCCGCCCTTCAATTTGTTTGAATTCCATATTTAATAATTTCAAATAAAAGTTAAGTGAAAACAATATAAACAAAAATAGAAAACCAATAAATCAATTAAAAGCCAAATCTTATCTCAAAAATTGCTTTCTTTCCGACTTTGGGCTCATTTCTCACTTCGAAGTCAAAAATAATAATAATATTTTATAATTTAATCGACTCATTGTTTCATTAGAGATGTTAAATTATGAACAGGGTGATTTTAAATAATTAATTTAGTTTAATAAAAATTGAGTAGAGTGAACAATGTGTGCAAGGTTGAAGTTGTAGTTTAAGACCGATCTTATTAATGGAGGAGATATTTATGACTTCATTTGAGTTAATTTATTGCTTTCAAACATTTTTTAAGTGAAGAGAAAATTTTTAACCGAAATATTTATTTTTCTCTTTTGAAGATTTAATTAAAAGAAAAGTGATTTTCTATTTTGCGGGAAATGAAAAAATTGTATTAATTAAGTTTTTTCACGAACTTTGCTAACTATTAATCAAATGTTTTAAGTTATTGACGGCAGTCATGCCTTCCCATAGAGAACATGCAATCTTCAAATCTGGCTCTAAAATAATGAATATAAATCTGGAATTATAATTGATTTTAATTCAATTTGATTTGCAATTTATTTAATTTTTGTGATTTTATTTACAATTTCTTGCATTGAATTTATGGTTTAATAGGAAATAGTGTTTTGGCGTTAATAGGGTTCCCATTACAGGCATTTAAGTGGACTTTTGAGAGCTATGACTGCAAAACAGCTATAACTAAATGATTGCATAACTTTGTGCTCCAATCAAAATGACATCAAAACTGATGGATTCAAATGTTTCAAAATTTATATTTACATTATTTCAAAAATATCGAGAGGGAGGATAAGATTACCTCAACTCTTGACAGGCGTGAATATGGGCGGACAACACCTGTCAGCAAATATCTTGTAGATCGGCGGCCTCTCAAAGCCGAGGTCTCTGTCGTTCCTCTTCTAAAAACGTTTTAAAAATGCATACATAGACTCAAATATTGCTTTGCTTTTGGTCTTCGTATTGAAGTGTATGATCCCTAAGCATATGATGAGTGATCCAAAGCGCCAAACCATGACATAAACAGCTCTTTTCAATGCCACATATTAGGCCATTAACACCACCTTTGCTTCAAACTCTTCATATGAAGATCGGCCACAAAATGAATCCATTATTAGTGGTTTAAGTATTAAATATCAATAAAACACAGAATTATTCTTCATTCGAGTCATTACTCAAATAATCTAAATTTACTTTTAATGACAAACTCGAGGGTTATATCGATGCCATCAAAAGAAATGATAAATTATTGTAATTTTAATAACTTCGGACATTTAATTACTCATATGTTTATTGTCCCGGATATACAATATAATTACAAAGGCGTGGCTCACGAAGACTACGCCCGTCAATAATGTTCATCGTTTGATGCATTCGTTGAGTTAACTAATGTTTAGATGAGATTTGGCTTCACTTCAGTTGCCATTAGTTGTATTACTCTCCAGTCATTACCAGAGCAAAGATGCCAAACATGCCTTCCATACCTTCCATGCCATCCATTCCTTGCCTTCATTTTTACGCAATGGTTCGAGAAGTGGAGACAAACTATGATATAGTCATTGGGAACGTGCCGTCAGATAACAAAAAATAACTGCTTATTAACTCGAGAAGTGATCCGACAAATGAAGAAAATATAATTTATTTCAACCGCAACTCATCTCAGGCATAGAACCCATGTCTTTGCCATCCATTGCCGGATGTTAGCACTGAGTGGTGTACGAGTGGTCTACGACTCCTACAAATATGTTTTACTGTCGTTTCCGCCAATAATTACAGTCAATGTAGAGTCAAATCATCGAAATCATAGTTTTCTTTCTTTTGGTTATCATTATTGCCATAACTTTCTCTCTAATATTGTTTTTCAGTGAAACTTAATTATGAGAATTTAGTTTCCGGTGAATTTCCCCCAAAAATCTATTCTTTAGGAGTGGTTTGAGATGAGATGCGATGGGAGGGAGTGTTGACTCTAAATTGGAAAATTGAAAACCAGTCTTGGCTTATAATTCGTGACTTACTGGACTCAATATCTAAGATCATTCACAAAATTAACCTCAGAGTCATTCTTTGTCTGAATTTTTCTTATTTATCTCAATTTCCAATTAAAGTATGCTTGCTTATTGCAAATTGCTTGGGCTCTAAATTAAAACTTTTGGTTTGAGTTAAATCTGGAATATATTCCAAGTGATTGTCAGTTCGTTTACCTCAATATCACATTTAAGTAATGAATACTCTTTTGGTTTTGAATTTGATTTGAGACCAAGAAATGAGTACTATATTCACAAACATATTCTCAAATAGAGAGAAGAACTTCTGCTTTTGTGCACATCTGATGACTTTATGGTTGTCCGCTCTTCAGATGCAATTAAAGTTCATTTTGTTGAGAAAAGGATGGATTGAGCACGAGTTCAGTTCTCTGCATTTCCACCTTATAATTCATGGCTCTGCTCCTGATTGCAATGCATGAATCAAAGTTTATAAGACCTCCACCCTCGCCCTCACCTCACTCTCAATGAATACTCTTTGCGGTCACTGGCATTACGAGGATCGCCACTTAAATATTCAAATCATTTAATAATCAATAAATAGAAAGCTTTGATAAAATCCCGTTTTCAGATCAATGGTTTCGTGAGTAGCATGATCATTTATGTTGGAATATTTCAGATATGCATCAGAGAGTCTCTTAATTTATTCGCGCAAAACAACAAAACAATTGACATTCGGATAAGTTTTCAGTTTTGGAGACTCAAAAATTGCTAGAATTGTTAAATCGCTTCAAAATCAATATTTAAAGAGAGAGTACTCAGACTGTTGTGGTATTAAACTTATTTAGGAATCAATAGAAGGCAAATGAAATCTCATTACTCAGTCTAATCAAGCGTTGAGGAAAAAATGCGGAGAATATGATTTTGGAGCCAATTTGGGACGATTTCAATCCACTGAAGCGTAATCTCACAGAAGAGGAGAGAAGAGGACACAACTTATTGAATAGTGAATCAAAAATCCACTCAATTATTATCGAATGGAATGCAAGAAAATATTTTGTTTGGCTTTTGATAAAACTTTTTACAGCAAAGTGTGTGACGGAAAGGATATAATTCATACATTAAAGCAATTTTTTGTTCATCAAATCGACTTTTGCCACTTTTGGATGTTTTCACTGTTTTCTCTTCATTCATATAATAATTGAATACTAGACCAGAAATATGTGCACTATTGCTATATGAGCCATATCTGGCACATCCCGTTCGTCAACTAATTCAGAAAAAATCTCTACTCTTATCAAATAGTTGTAAAATAACTGAATTTGAGCGGAATTTTACGTTTCGATCAGTATTTTGATGCCTGACTTCAAATATTCTTCTTTTATATTCAATAGATGTCTAAAAAGGAGCGATACCTCAAATTTTCCAATAATTTTTTATTCCATTTCTTTTCTTCCTTTTTTCATAGCCTTCAGGAATCAAATCGAAAATATTTGATTGAATAACAAATTTATGTTTCATTTAAAACATTAAATGTTTAATAAAATAGTGATTATAATTATATTGTATTGGATTGAGTGCCAAATCAAGTGCTGTCCACCAGAAATAACCTCATTTAAAAAGGAAGGAACAGCATATTGGATATGGAATTCAAGTGGAGAAGAGTCTTAGAAAATTGAAACTTGGAATTAATTGAATTTACTGTTGAGATAAGCCCTGAGAGATGAACTTTCAACACAGGAATCAATTAAATAATTGCTTTATATCGCAAGTGATGGCAAAATAATTAGAAACGTCTTATGGACGGAATCGCACTACTATTTGGTTATTAGTCTTTGGAAACAATTTTTTATATTTTGTTGATTCAGAGAATACTATCCAAGTGTTAGTGCATTCTCTAAGCACTCACTAAGAGCTCATCCCTCAAACATTGGGTGTCCGCACAACTATCCTACTGAGAAATATGTCGGTTGAATAGTGCAATCATTTATTTATGCCATCATTTTATTCAATTTATGCATCAATTCATGCATTGGTGAACCCATAAGCCGCTAATGTAGCAAATAATATAAGAACTTCACAATGTATGGCCCTATCGTCCAAATTGCCGGCTTTTCATTCTTTATAATTCCTTTTCAATAATAGGGGTAACCATAACCATAACCACTGACCATCTTATACACTGCAAGTTCTCATTTTTCATTAAAAACCATCACTTGAGTGATGAGAGCCTATATTCCGACAAACATTAATCTATTGCTACGATTTGAGGACAAATTATTTTAGAGCTCTGAGAAAAACAAGAGAGAATGTGAGTGAACCCGGAGGCCACCGGGGCCATTCCCCCAATAAGCATTTTTTTGTTATAATAGTTAATTTGTCGATTATGACACATGGATTCCCTATTTTGCAGCGGGGGTTCAATCATTGCAAAGATATACACCATTAGAACCGTTTTTACTCCAATCCTGGTAACAAATGAAAGATTTTATCATTTTTTATATCGAATTTATTTTAATAGTCGTTCGCCAATAGAGACAGAGATTGAGATTAACTTCAATTAGTGTTTAACTCAATTAACTGTTAATTCAATGTATTTGTCGTCACAGAGAATACGATTAATATTTTTTATGCAAATATCGATTTTATCTCATTTTGAATAATAATTCACTTAAAAGAGAATATAATATGAAAAATGATACTTTGTTTTCGAGTTCAAACAGAAAATGTCTCCGATTTTATTCAACCGACAGATTAATTGATCGCTTATTTAAATTGTGTGTCGAGTCATAGGTTGTGTCAGTCATTAATTTAATAGTCTTTCTAATAATTTGATTGCAAAATATCAAAGATATGTTGTTTTATAAAACATGCAAATAATTTAATGAAATCTTGAACTAAATTTATTGAAAACATTTCATTAAATTTATTCAGACATTAATTAGTTGTTTAATCACTAATTGCCGTTCAGTTGAATAGTTTTAATTCGTAATAAATTAAAGTCAAAACTATGTCTGAGTTGAGATCGTTTAGCAAACAATAAATAATTTATTGAATTGCAATCATTTGTGGAAAACAAGAATAGTTGGTATAGTTGTTGATCGAAGAGTTGAGACCATAACCCGATGGCACTCAACTCATGCGAGTTTGCATGTCATCAGCCAATGCCATAGAAGTCATGTTTGCAATGATCTCATATTTATTTAATGACAAATAGAGGACTAATATATTGTCTTTTATGTTATCGATGAGAACCGAAACTAAACTCTAAGCCCTAATGAATTTGAGTGCCTTATAGTTAGGGCGGTGTCGGTGTCGATGATGTACTCTATTTCTATTACTTTTGTCATAACTATTATGTTTTGGAAAAGATGTTCACAAATACTTTAATTAATTGTCTGGTATTACACAAAATGTTCTCAATTTGTTTTTCAATATTAAACACTATTAATAATAAATAAATTGTTTGCCAATCGATTGGAGAAGAATTGAAGGACCAGTCAATTAAGACCATTGCCAGGACTCACATATTGATTAGATTTTGTTATTGCGTTAGGTTTGCACTTATTGGGAACGTACGGCTTTTTCGTATTCAATTGTGAAGTGTTTCCAACAAAATGAGTGTTTTCTGAAACTTTTACGAATTGACTTCAATTCGATAAAAGAATTTTTCTTTAATATAAAGCATTTGGAAAATCAGTGGCGATATTGAGTAGAAATGGTCCCAACGGTGGCCTCCGTTCGGATTAAAGCCTCCCGAGAATTGAGTGGCGAACGAGTGGATCATTTGAGCGAATGATAATTTGTTAAACAATCCCAACAAATATCGATGCAATCGCTCCTAAATTATGTAAGAGTAGAGTGCAGGCAATCCGATGACAGAGGGGCGCAATGGGGGCTCATTTAATTCAATTGTCGGCTCAAATTGAGTTTGTAGTCCATTGAGGGCTCACTGTTTTGCTCGATGTTTGAGAGCCTAAACACAACTCTATCCTAAAATTGCATTAAGACGTGTCACTAACTTTTCTATTACACAAGTACTCAATATTTGTTTCACTCTTTTATCTGGTGTTGGAAATGGTATTGAAAACACTTTTCTAATAAAATTCAATTTTTCTTAAAATAGCTGTAATTCTGTTAAACTAATCGATTGATTCGATTTATTTACTTATTTCTCGAACCAAAAAATGTATTTATTTTTATCGGAAGAATGAGAGAAAAATTCTTTCATTATTGAAAAGTTTTCGCGAATTTTGTCGAAGAAATGTGAATGAGCAAGTTTACCTCAACTATTTCAAATGGGCTTTCAATTAAAATGAAAAATTATTGTTGCATTTAATAGATAAATATTTTGATCATCTATGGAAAGGCTGAGTACAAGTGCTCTGACAAAAGTGACGAAACATTTTGTGCCTCTATTTTAACGAATAAAACAAACATTAAATCTATTGAATGCGAATCAGTTTCTGAAAGTTTCACAACAAATAGTGTTCAGAACGTGAGTTGAATTCTCATACCTTTCAGACCAACAAATTGTGATGAACTCAGTCTACGAAAGGCTTTTATAAATATTAGTCGAAATGCTATTCCGGCGCTATATTTCTTTTAACCTAATGGTGAAACAGGAGATGATAATAGCCTTAATGTCACAATTGTTTACTCCTTTTCTATACAATAGACTCAGAATTTAGAAAATGGTCAGAAAACTTATATGGATTCCTTTGTTAAGCAGATATCAATATTCATTAGACTCAAAGCAAACATTCATTATTTCCACTCAAACTTTCCTAATATATCAAAAGTATTAAGTAGTGGAGAGAGAGAGAGAGAGAGAAAGAGAGAGAGAGAGAGAGAGAGAGACCTTTGGTATTAAAAATTTAGGCCTAACTGTATTAATAATGTCTTATATCATATTTGATACGATGGGAGTGAAAATGCATTAAATTCTTGAGCCCTAAATATAGCCGATGTTGGGGTCAAATATTTTTGTTTTCATTTTTGGGCGAGTTTTTGAAGTTTCGGAGCAAAAAATGCTGAAAAACCGATGAAATAATGCGATAGAATATATGAATTGAAATGATAGTTCACTCCACCCGATGGTTGGCTCCGCACCCGAACCATTCGCTCCACTGATATGCAGTCAACAGCAATGCGATCATAATTATAATCATAATAAATATTTAGTTCAAAATAAAGTGTGACTCAAAATAGAGGCCGAACTAACCCGCCTTTCCCTTGTTTCCAGATCAGTAATGGCTCTACTTTTGCTTACATTCAATCAAAGATCAATCAAAACATCAAATATATCACAACTGACGCACTTTTGACACTAAAACAGTGGTTATTCATCGAAATATAGACTCATTTTCGATATTTTCCGTTTGGCCCAAAAAATAAGACAAAAATCGATTCGAAAATTTTGTTAATATTTTTTTAGGAAATAATGATTCGACAAAACATCGCAAACCATCAGAAAGTGTTTTGTCGTTTAGTTCTGGCAGTGATTCAAAAGAATTATCGGATAAAAGTACGAATCATTTCACAAAAATAAATGTTTGACATTCGGCTGAAGTCTTGATGTTTTCAAACAGCCTTTCATTTCATTCATTTAATATAATTGATTTGAGTGTCGCCGAAACGCTTCGTTCAGTCAGTGCTGAGAAACCAACAAATCAATGCCCTCTTCTCTATCCGAAAGACAAAAATTTAAATATCAATTATTTTTCAGAAGAGATGAATCAAAATCTGAATGAAGAGAAACATATTTTTTATTGAAAACATTAAAAACAAGAAATTATAGCTTAAAATCAAAAAGAATTGAATCCAATTTGGATTTCAAATTATTCTTCAAAACTAATTATATATTATTTATGAAAAGAATTCAATTCTATAAAAGTAATGTAAAAAGAGAACAAACCATAGCTTACCACCAATTTGTTCAAAGAAGACAAAAGTCTTGAATTTTATCAAAAGACATATTTTCTCAGATATTTATTCCATTTATAGGCGGATTCGTAATTATTTAAATAATTGTTCGTAACTTTGAATTTGAGTAAACAAAAGAACGTGGATCATATTGTGGCTCATATTCTGGATCACAAATATCCGGGAACTGGAATTTTTCATGAAATCCACAAAAGTCAACAAAATTGGGAATTTTTTCGAGTATTTGAAAGAGAAATATCCGGGGTTTGGATGATTTGCAACATTTTTACGAAGTGTGTGAAAGTGAAAGAAGAGCAGAGACTGAGAGACGTTAAAAAGTGGAGGCTTTTTATATATGTCTAGAGCTGGAATAAAATGAGCTTAATTATCACACAATCTTTTATTGTTGTAAAAAGCAATGATAGCAATGTATAGCCTGTATGGAGTGTATGGAGTGTATGGCTCGGGTACAATACATAAAGGACACGTCACAATGGCTTTTATATGTTATAAAATGATAGAAAGCGTTCATTGAATTCATTGAATTTTGATTCTAAGCTCTCAAAACGAGAGCCTCTAATGTTAATCGTATACAATAGTCGACTGTTTGGGCTCTCTTTGGTCTCTATTTCACTCTTTTTACCTCAAATATAATTCAATATACAATTCTATTGATATATTTATACATCAATACAATCGTCTATAAGGGGCCAAATGAAAAGGCCTTAGACTAAGTATAAATGTGTTCACAAATCATGATATCGACGAAGAAGTGAATCAATAATCATTGAAAACATTATTTACACAACTTTTGACGGATAGACAGAAAACATTTGGTTTTTTAATTTTCTTGTTTTTCACATCAGAAACAAAATCCCCTAAATTTGTGTTTTGTTTCACAACTATCTCATTGTTATGTCTGAAGAATAAGTCAATTGTTATTTGAAAACTTGTTATTATAATGTTTTTGTAGGTATGAGTGGATGACAGTTAGATTTGGTTAGTCTTGTCTCCAATTATGAGTCACAACAACTCGTGTTTTTCCAAATCAGACGTAAAGTTAGAAAAGTATATATTGTTTCGATAATTTCAATCGAAAGGGGAGGTTCTCTCCCTCTCCCAAAACATAGTGTTTGTCGATGTATTTCCTGCGCATATGTTGTCTCTGAACCGATCCAGCATTTGATCCAAAGAACAGAACCACAACTCAGACATCGATTCTTTAGGTAAATGAAGCCAAACGCTAACAAGACTTACTGATCACCGACTTATATAATTCATGTAATGTATGGCACAATATATGCCAACAAAACTCGTATATAACCGAATAGATCACAAATTGTTTACATGGCTACAAATTATAGGTATGGCCACAATAGGTCTCCCTTTTCGAAGTCATACGACACAACACAATATCGGTATATAATACAGAATGAGTTGTAATTACGAACTAATAGATAGACTGATGAAAGTCATTCATATTTCGAGTCAATAGACAAACCGTTTTATTTACATTCATATAGAATGGCAAACATTTCTCCTCATTTCGTATTTGCTTTTATTTTTTCAATTATTACTCTATAAAAACATTATGAAAATCCAATATTATTTGTCACTTAAATACACTGAAATACATTCTGACTAACCCTCCCCTGAATTGATATATTTGATTATTCTGGTGAGTCGACTAAAACTAGAATTATAGCTATTTATCTATTCTTTAAAGTTTTGTAAATATGGAAAAAGTTATGGAATACTAAAACTTATTAAAAGTTGAATTCTATAAAATCAAATTCAAGGTATTCATAGAAAAGGGAATATATTTAAACTGAGAATTATTGTGGTTTGAAAACAAGAGCTGCACTTTAAATGAAGTTATTTTTATCGACTTTTCTCAGTGTTCAATAAACAAGCAAAGATTTAAAGGAGAATATGATAACCTCTTATTCTGTTCAATAGAGAAATTATTATCATTCAAACTTATTTTGAGAAATAGTTTGAAAACTTTGTGCTTAAAAGATAAAAAAGTTGAGAGCATTGAGCGGTGACTACGAATCACTGGTTTATGTTTTATTCACAATCAAAGTATAGTTAATGTAATGTAAGCCACGTTCTCTCAAATGCTTAAAGTATGTGTCCGTATAAGTAGTCGGTATTCATATTTAAATTAGATAAAAGTCGCAATGAAAGTGAAGTCAACGCTATTAATGCAGAGGAGATTCTCAACAGAACAGAATAGAGTTTATGTACTGTAGTAGTGATGCACTGCCAGTATGTGCGGCGCTCTTCCAATTTCTATCAACTTATTGAAACACTCTATTATTCAACCATTCCTTTGCCATCCATTCCATCTAATCAATGAATTTTGAGCTCAAATCCGAAAATTATTTTTTCGATATCACTTTAATTGAAGAGAATTTGTGAAATTCAAAACTTTTTGTTAGTTTTCCAAACGATTCATAAAATTGAGTCAAAATGAAAAACTAATTGAAAACAAAATTCTTAATTCATGTTCTCATTAGGTTTTGTTATATTTCGTGTATTTTATTCAAATAATTTATTTTTCTTCAACAGAGTATTGAATTGTGAAGTAATTCAAAGAACTGATGTTTGAAATAGAGATTCAAATATCCAATACTAACACAAAATTAGGTTTACTTTAGTGGAGCCCAAGATTATTGTTGTTTGCATTGAATAGAAATGAATTCTACTTTCAGTTATTTAATTTAGTGTTAGTTTTAGGAAAACAGTTCATACTTTATCTCATTTGTGCGATCGTCTGATTGTGCGAACAGATCGCACCTTACATTCAACTCATCTATTGTTAGTCAGGATATGAAGGATGCGGTGCTATATGTCGTCAGTGATACAGAATTATAGAGAATTCTTTGCCGGCATTCTGTTGAGAAGGAAACAGCTGTTGGGGACCCACTTATTATATGCATTCAATGATACAATATATATACAATCGATTCAATGAATCCAAGATGTTTCCAAACAAAATCATATTAATGTCATTATAGCACATATGATGCAGCACTCGATGCCGCACAGGAGACCACAATTGAGCCAATACTTCAGTGTTTCCTAAAAAATATTGGGTTTCACAGATTCGGTGCCTTTCGATGTGGAAATTGCATCCAATCGATAAATAATCTGATTTTGAGCTCATTTAAAGTCAATAATGAAAATGTTTATTAATTTAAGGTTCATTTGATTTGATTAGTGGTAGAGATGGGTTCACTTGACTCCAATGGACAGACCCTCTGACGCATATATCGCGCAATCGATGCATTTTCAATGAACAGACACTGAATTAGAGCCCAAACCATAAACAATAGACTCAAAAGAGGAGAAAGAAATGAGACAAAGAAAGCAGAGGGAGAATAGCAGTGAATTATATCCGAGTGAAGTTTGAATAATCACTTAGCACTCGAATTATGGAATTATATTCGCGTTTGATTTGAATTTTGAGTCAATTCATGTATAAATTAATTAAAAATATCATTAATTTTAACTTAATTACAGTTTAAGGCAATCACACAAAAGGATGTTTTCCGAGAATTTATAGCAAAAACTATTCACTAATTTTTTGCACTAAATTACAGCGAAATCGATCGACGAATGAGTTATCGCCAAAAAATTATTATAAAAATATTTTTATAGATTTCAAGCATCAGTTCATTTGAAGGGAAAGAATGTATTTTTTTTAGTGAATTCCTTCCTTTGGTTTCTATTGATTTAATAGAAGAAGAAGTAATCGATTCTATTAAACAACGAATACATTTAATGACATTAAAAGCGAGTCATCGATGAGATTGAAAGACAAATGATGTCGAAGTAGAGGAAAGAAATTACAGTTCATTACCGCCTCTTTGAAAAAATATTATGAAATGTCATATTTTATTCGAGACTTCTTTCATGAAGTTCTTCAGCAGAGGAAAGCATTAACTAATCATAAAATATAAGTCACAGAAAATGCATTACTTTTGATGTGAAAAATGTTTGAAAACTTAATTTAATATATTGTACTCCCGATGGCAGAGAAGGATTGTCCACTCAATAGCCTCAATGCGACTCAGAATGAAAAATGATTATAAAGTGTTTGAATGATAAATGAAAGTTGACGGCAACCCATACGCCAACCACTGCTCTCCAGGGCTTTCTATGCCTCCCATACAAGAAAATGCACTAAATTTTTATCGTTTTGGACACACATTTATTTTAGTCGAAAATTTTTCAGATAATTATTCAAAAGCCAAGACTCGAAGGCCTAAAGCAGATGGACAGGACCTGCATGTGTCACAATGTGATGACAAGACAAGGAGTGTTAGCAAGACTTGAGATTTCAGATCAGAGCCCAATTTCTGCGACAACAGAATCTAAACCATGTTTTACAGCGAACACAGCGCTAATGGTTTGGGAAAACTTAAAAATCTAAGATTCAAAAGCGATTAATTGTAAGACTCCTAACAAAAAGGAGATAAGATAGTCGACCGGTAAAGACCTTCTTTGGACTCTTTTGAATTTTACCGCCTCTTATCTGCATTGAAGAACAGCTCTCTTTTGTTCAAAGATAAAGATCGACAAAAAATTGATGCCAACGAAGCCATGGAAGCGGACCCAAGAATTTGTAGGCAAACAAAATGAAAGTATATCTCATGCCTCAAGTAATTCACTGTAAAGTGTCCTTTCAAATCAATATTATTTGGATCCAGATACTTTTTCAACTGTTTTTTCAATTATCGAACTTAAAAACTGTTTTGAAAAATAAATTGATTTAATCTCTTTGTCTGTTCCCGACTCACAATATCAACATTTTTCCCGTTTTTATATCAACAAAAGTAAACAAACGACTGATAAATGAATTCAATGAAAGAAATTTTCATTACTTCAAAGAATATTCATTTGGCAGAGAATCAAATAGTTTGGTTCAACAAATAATCTTACCTTGCTTTGAAAATTCCTATTTTAATTGAACATTTAATTGAGAACCTTAATGTGTATTCCTATTGACCTTTCTCATTTGATTAAAGCAATTGTGGCGCTGCTCTTGTTTTGATCCATTAAATTGTGATTATAATTAAGATTTGATAGATAATAAAACTCTCCTTAGAATTGTTTAGTTGGAGAGCCAATAATAGGGATAATAAGCAATAACAATAATAAGCAAGCACACATAGAAATGTATGATTAAATGAATTGAAATGAAAGCGATCACTGAATTTGTTAAGAATAATATCAATTAAGAGATTCAACACTTGTTTTGAATGAAAAATGCGTTTTTAAAGCTGAATAAACTTTTTGTAATATTGATTGTCGGCTACCGTTGTTTAGAGCGACTCTTCTTTTCTATTAATACAAAAGTGTTGCTAACATTGAAAGCATTCATTTGAGTAAAAAGCAGTGAAAAGCTACTGAATTTCCAAATGAAAAGATCTTTTGAGGGCTTTCAGTATTTGTGTGATCAGTAATCACGTGTCCATTCATTACATTCAAAGTAAGTTATTTAATAAAATCGTTTCTCGTGAGGAATAGACTGAGCCCTCAAACAGAATAAATTTTCGATAAAAATAAATAATAATAAAAGTTGTGGTTTGAGTCGCTTTTCAAACTTATTACGGCTATACAACTGTAGAACTGGTATAATAAGGGCTCATAACAAACATTGGTATCTTCATTATACCCATTGTTATGAATCACCTGAACCTCTTTAGAAGGAGGGGTCACCTGAATATAAATGAGAACTTCGAGTCAGCCGTACGTAAGGGATAGACTCTGCTCTCAGAGTAAAACTAATTACAATTTCCAGTTCATTAGATTCTCATCTATGCATATGCGGGGAAGGACTGGACTAACCTCTTGTATAATCGATAACTTTCTTCAACTATACATCATTTTTAAAGACCATAAACACAACTCACGGCTTATATTAGATTTAAAGCGATTTATAATCAATATTATTCTGTGCCTTCAATTAAGATAAAGTGTTAACAAAATTTCATTAATTGGAAAAAACCCGAAAATTGGATCGGATTTGCATTTTGTTTGTATGGTCTCTGATATGACTCTCATATGCCTCTCATATACCTCTCAACCACTCCTTTCAAATTCCAAATCGTTTTCCATCAACTGATTAACAGTTTGTCGCAAACACTGCACTCTATATGAGATATGGTAGAGCACAGCACAGCCAACTACACGGAGCACAGGTAATACCAGATAATACCAACTGTGCTTTCCGTTTAGCCAAACATAATGTTGGGAAAAAAGGAGATATTTTTGTGAAATTCGAAGCACAGGTAGAACAGCGGGAGACCCTTTTTAACCGGGACGTGCTATGGCTAAGACCCGGTAGCTCTGCTTATTGAAGCGAAATGTGATGGTCCCGGTGTGAGCCTGAGTGACAGCTTGCGAGTCGGTCTGTCCTCCCCAACAGCAGGGAATGACCTACACCTGCGGAATGCATTTGGACTGAGATCGTTAAGACGCACAGCACTGCCATCACAACAAACGTGAATTCACTCACATCTACGTTAATATACAGCCGCTCGAAGTCCTGAACCCAATTTCGGCGGACATTAACCGATCGAATCCATTGACAAAAATTCGATCATTTTTATTGTTTGCTCCGATTGTGTCGAAACACAAGTTTGTTCCTCTCCTTAGTCTGATCCCTGACCATGAAATCTATGAGTGTCAGAAACGTAGAGTTGGCTCAGAGGGGTTATGGCCTCCGGTCATTACAACTCTTGTTTTTGCTCTCTCTCTCTCTCTCTCTCTCTCTCTCTCTCTCTCTCTCTCTCTCTCTCTCTCGCACACACACAGCACACACCTATTGTTCGGTTGTTCTGTCGATATATTGCATTTCTAGCGCTATATTCCAGTGAAGGACAATCACGTCTATGAGAGAACTGAGTGAAGGAGTGGTTGTCTTAAGATCTGTAAAATACAGCGACGCTGGACTCCGGAGGGAATTCGGTTAAAATGAAAAATTTCTTACACTTAAATGGTTTTACAGCAAAAAAGGATAAGTTATTCAAGTTTTCCAAAAGAATGAAATAACTTTCAGAATGAGTTTTGTGGCCAACTCTGTAGTAAATATACTAGAATTCAATACTAGACTGCCTGGTGCCCTACAGTGCCATACAGTGCCCATCGGTGCCCAACAGTGTCCAACGCCAACATT
This sequence comes from Punctoribates punctum, assembly GCA_034698165.1. Taxonomy (NCBI): domain Eukaryota; kingdom Metazoa; phylum Arthropoda; class Arachnida; order Sarcoptiformes; family Punctoribatidae; genus Punctoribates; species Punctoribates punctum. The sequence goes on along the minus strand of JAQGBD010000581.1, from coordinate 7,464 downwards.
CAAACCATCAAACCTTAAACAAAACACTGAAACACATAAATTGTGTTCATTTCCGACACCAAATCACATAATAAATCAGATAACAAATATCAGAGTAAATAAATACCGTATATCTGTCCCTCAATCCTATCATTTATACCATTCATAGTCTTTTGAACCATTGCTCCGGTGTTTCTCAAATTCCTAACTTATGTTTTTGTTATTCTTTTCTAAATTCTAAAAATTTATTTCTCTGTTTTTCTAATTATTTTTCGATATAAGAGTTTTTTCGAATATTTTCTGATTTGAAATACAAAACGACTTAATATTCACTTAAATCACATTTTAATTGAAATAAATGTCATTATTTGAAGGCTTTCTAACACTCAGAGGGCATATAAAATAATTGGATGTCATTTATCAAGATATCTATCTTTTAAATGTTCTTAATAAGTGATTCATTCAAATAGAATGTAATTGTCTAAGAGTCTAATACAGTAATTTTGGCAAGCTCATTTATTACAAGTAATAATTTCGGTAATTCATTATAAAATTGATAATATTTTGAGTTTAAAATTCATTATAACTTAATTTAAAAAGAAGTAAAACTGGAATTATATCTAAGAATGTGTATCGATAACCAATTTTGTTGAGACCATTAATCAAAGTCATGGCAGAGCTGTTCCTATAAAACTTACGAGACTTGAGGGACTTGTAGGCGATTTTCTTAGCCTTTCTCACACATAATCCAATATTAGTGAGGACTGACTGAGGAGTGACTATGAATTTCTAAACAACTTTTAAGGGGAGAAAAGTTCACGAAATTATGATTGGATTTGATTTGCATTAAATAAATTATATTCTATTAAAATTTGTTTACTCGTCCGACAACTTGTTTATTAGTTATCTATCTTTTGCCGGCTTTTAATATAACGATTCTATTACTCGACTAAAATTTCCCATTAATTTATAAAAAGAGTCAAATATTTCATTATTTTAAAAGTGATGTCAAACAAAGCTTTCATTCGAATCATATTTTTATGTATTTTCAGTGAAAAATAATAAACAGAATTTCAAACAAACGTTTCTCACATTCGTCTCAAAATTTGTGATAACTCTTGAAAATGAATTTCAATTGAAATGAAATTTTTGTTTATTTAATTTGCTTTAAGAAGATATGGGTTTCTCCTAATTTCAAATTTGTTAAATTAATTCAACAAAAGAGTTTCAAAATCTGTGAACCATAGGAAACATTTTCTTTTAAAGAGTTATTCAATTATCAGTAAATAATAATAATTTAAATGTGATGAAATTACCTTTCACAATTATTGACGATTCTCCAATGGAAATATGTCACTTATTATATTGATCATGTTCAATTCATGAAAACATTTGAGCGAAACAGAAAACAGAGTAAAAGAAATGTTTTCTTAGATTATAGTGAGGGTAATCTGATTACAATTTTCATTTTCTTACGGATAAAATATTTATTTTTTATAGAATTATAAACTTTTATGACTTTCCATTTGAATGACACCGAAAATAGGGTTAACGTAGAAGTTGTTTGCGTTCACCATGGGCATATTTCCACTATTTTTGATTTTTTCGACAAACCTTCATTGGTTTAACCATTTTAAGAATCAAAGTCTAAAATCTAAAGATTTAAAGATTTTTATTATTTTATTTAAGTATTAATTTTATTATTGAATAAGAAGTGGTTTGAGTTAATCACATATAAGGGTTAAGCCATTGATCGCCAAATGTTTTATTTAATTATAATGAATGGCATAATAGATGTCAACTTCTATTCAACGGTAAATTCAATTATAAGTCCTTTTTTACTAAAACCAGTATTGAATAAAGTGAATGATTTTTCGCGAATTTTCATTTTAAAACTTATTTCTGCAAAACTTTGCGGGAATTCAATCATAAATTTTTTGGAAATACTATCAAAAAAGTAAATAAAAATAAAAATCAAACACAGGTTTCGATTGAGATTCAAATTTACGGCAATTTATTCGCGATATTAAAGTAAATTCAAACCAGTTTTTCATTAGAAATAATATATTATTATCAAAAGAATATTATTATTTCAGAAGAAAAACAATAACCAAAAGAGAATTTCAAGAGATTTATATTAAGAAAAACCACTGAACACAGAATGAGCACCGGTCTGAGCACTTGTTTGGGCCCAACTATGAGATTCTATAGACAATACCCCAAAATTACTGGAAATTACTGTTTTTAGGAGACAGTGTTGTGCTGGCAGTGCTGGCAGTCGTGGAAAGTCCTCCCATAATGTATGCCACAGAGTTTCCACCCGCAAGACCGCAAACTTTGATTACTTTTGACTATAATTTTCTGAAATACACTTTAGAGTAGAGACAGAGAGACAGAGATAAGACAAATAAAATTTTTGCCTTCCTTTCGATTTTTTTCAAACCATAGAATTAAAGTTTAGTCTTAAGTCTAAATTGAAGTTAAAATCGAGTTTCGCTCCGAGTTATGGATCGGTTTAGAAAATGAGAAAAAATTGATTCAAAAAAATTTATTAATAAAAAAGAGACTTAAAATTGGAGTCAAATTGAATTCCTTAAGAAATAGTAATGAATTCTGTGGGCAATGAGTATCGCACCTGAAATTACTTTTGCTTAAAGTCTCGATTAGTAAAGCAATTGAGGTATTCAGTCGTGACCTTTACTGTTGGCTCATCAATGATATGACAGCCTATAATCATGGGCTCGACTCCACATTTCAACAGTATATGAATTATCTTTTGTGGCGTTACATTAGGTATGAGAAGAAACAAACAGCACATATAAAAAGTAATTTGGCTAAAACACAGGCCATCATTTCATATATTCATGATGTGACGGCCCTCAGACCAGACATACCATCACATGATAAGCACAGTCTGGAAACACATCTCAAAAAATTGTGTTTTTTTCTTCCATTCTTATTAAATGAATTGTTTTTCAATTCGTCTTTTCTTTTCTCATTTTTTATCATTTGTTTCTTTGACTCCAAATTAATAAATTTTTGTTTTGTTTTGCGTTACTTCAGAGGACTTCCTCCGAAATTATTTAGTGGTCACTTGTAATTACCGGATTCGAAGACCGAGAACAATATCTCTCAATAGGAGTACCTATGATTGCCATTATAATTATTGTGGCCCACAATTGAGTGCATCGCGTTATCTGTCAATAGAAATGATCGATGAAAGCACAGTCAGTATTAGCACTCAGGCGGATATCAAAAATTGAATACAACTTTTACTTCAAAAGGGCTTAACTCAGATTGAGTTTCATTTTTGTTTTTAATTGATTTTCAGATCAACTGATACTCAATTTTTTTTAAAATTATTAATAATTGCAAAATAGGCATGCAAATTTCTTTTTTAAAGGTCATTTTAAATCTTTCAAAATGTTATCCAATATATATTCTGGTAATTGAAGAATGGCCTCAAGTTTAAAAAGAGTAATGAGTTGTGCCCTTTCATAATTAAATCCAAAGTAGGATTGCATTGACAATAAAAAATTAACGTTTGGCCACGAGTTAAGTCACCTCAACACTTATGCCAACACTATTGCACTGTTAGGGGCGGCAATGGGCCAAACGCTTTGATAAAAGTACATTAGACTAGATTTTTTTCCCAATGTTCTTATTCTGTGCGGAGAACAGCACTTCACAGTGTGTACAACAAACAGAGCCAACAATTAATCATCGTTTTTGAAGACCTAAACAATAGCCATCACCTGTTCGTTGCAAATGTTCTGACACTTATCTGACCAAAAAAAGATTGAGTTCTAATGAAATTAAACTATAAATCAATGGATTGGAGTCAGACCTGTACTCAACTGAAGCTCTAAAATATTATTAGTAAATGAATCCAATATTACCGCTCAGAATGATATATAATATACCTTTTGGGCTATTTTTTCAAACAAAACACATTTTCTAATCAATAACTTATTAATATAGCGATAAATATATTTAAGTTTCCGACAAACACTTCGCCATTAGATTCCATTTATTGTATTTTTATTCCTCTTTTCAAAAACTAATTAAAGTTTCGATAAAAATATGAATTACTTTTCGTTTCTCTTATTCTAATCGATAAAAAATAATTATAAAAATACATAAATGTGTTTATAGACCTAGTTAAATTAAAGATCACAACCAAAATAGCTGTCTATGACCATCTACGTCTATTTAATTATAACCAATGGTAATCTACCATGCACTTTTAATTTTTTATAATATCCAATACTATGAAACAATAACTGAGTTCACATTATTCTCAAATTAATGAAATCTTAGATCTTATTTTTTAAAAACTGAATGAATTCGCTAAGAATTACCAAGCTTATAGGTATGGATTTGAGATCAAAGGGTATTTTTAAAATTACAAGTAACTTTTTGTTCTAGTTTTGAAATTGATTAAACAAAGTGATATTTTGGCTAATGTCAGATCTTCTTTTGGTTCTTTGATTAGTCATATAATTTGAGTCAAAAATATTTTAGTAAAACATATTTTTTAGAAGTGATTTAAACAATGAATAAAAGACAGAAATTCAATGGAAGACATGGAGAGCGCCATCTCTTCACTAATCAAAGAACAACTAATTCCAGATTCTGCAGGAATTTGTCAAATAATTGGAATTAATTGGAAGTAAACTCAAGTTTTCAGAATTTTCTAAAATAAGTCAAATCGAAGGATTGTGCAAGGTAAGGCTATCGTGGAAAAAAAACAAATTTATGTATTACTAAGGCTTTACATTCCATTAGAAATCTTAAGTTTGGAGAGAAATTCAATCGAATAAAAGTAAAGCAATTAATTGATTTCCGATTGACTTTTGGCACGAAATCGAAACCTTTTCTCAAAATAACATTATTTCAGAATATTTTGTTTGAGTTAAGCAAAAAATTTTCATTTGAGTGAAAATCAAAATGAAGTTAATATTGCATTTTGAATACTCTTTCAAATTGGCTTACCTTGCATTTTATTTATTCGCAAAGGGTCAAAATTCTAGCTCGGACTTTCCAGCAGATCAAGGTAATTCAAATAATGTGAAGTCTGATTATTACTGGAATTTTCAAAATGATTTTGTATTGGAGGCAATGTTCTGAATATATCGACTGTTTTATACACGGATTACATCAGTTCTATAAACCAAAAAGACATGGTTTGTATGAAATTATCGAATAACTTGAAATTTAATCATATTATTGAAAATATAGGACTTTTGTATCCATTATTACCTCAAACTTCAGTGGAATGTAACCGAGAAATATTGTGAGCTATATCAGGAAATATTGAGCCAGGCTAATATTGTAATCAATTCAACTGAAACTTTGGCCGATTCAGGATCAGTTAGTTCTTTCAATTATAAAATAGCTGAAAAGTTTGCAAACTGTGCCCCTATTTGAAAATATCACCAAGTTTACTTCCATTAATTGAGTGTTTGATTTTAAAATAAAATTGTTTTATAATTTTCAAAAATAAAAAATATATTAATAATAATGATAATAACAGGATTATCACAAACGTAAATATAATCTTGTTATTTGGAATTTTGGTAAATTTCTTGAATAAAATTTTCAGGAAATGCTTTCATCATTGAAGAGGATTTCGGAAAGTTTTGGATTCCGGACGTATTCTTCACTTTTAATTATTTTGATTTAAGTCAAACCCATTAGTAACACAAACAGGAATCTTGCTTATTTTATTCAATCCTGCTCAATTCAATTATATTAATTTCAATATTGATTACATCTTTTCTGGGAATATATTTTTGTATCAGATAATTTGAAAATTAATCCTACCTGATTTTAATTAAGGTAACAAGATCGATTACCTTGTTTAATGAGTAAATGAACACTGATTGAAATGGGTTTGGTTTTGCCAGAAATTGTTGATTATATACAAATCCAAAATTTTAATAATAATAAAAATTCATTGAATAGACTGTTCTGATGAACGCGAAAACAGTTGAAAAGCCGTCGAATAGAATCGACACTCGAGTCCTCAAAATCAAAAGTCTAACCGAAGAGAAGATCTGTTATTTGGAATACATTGAAAAGTTTGTCTCATTTATTACCAAATAATTGTTTAAATTTTAAAAACAGTATCAGTTTTTATTGCTTTTATTAATTGTGTTTACCCTAATCATTATCACAGGATGTCGGCAACTGTTAGCTGTCCCATGAATTTTCATAAATACCCGCGAGAAGTGACGGTCTGTCGATTGGATTTCAAAAGTTGTGAGTACTTCGAGTCCTCTCAAACACCAAATTATGTGAATATTTAAATAATTTGTTTTCACTCAAATTTAATCTAAAAATAGATTCCAACGATTTGAGGAAAGTCCGATATATTTGGGATTCAATGATCATAAACCCAAACTTGAAACTATCCCAACATCACCTGAGTTTCGACACCAAGCACATTTATCTGACTAATTTAGAGGGTTCGTCATTATTAATCTTTGAGTTATAATTGATAAGTGATGGCCAGTCGGCTATAATTCAATACTTTATGAAACATTATTATTAATTTAGGTTTAATCAAATGATATACAATTTTCCTCCACTATTATAAAATATAAACATTTCTCTGAGCATTTGAGCATGGTACATACATTTTAGATCAATCTGAATACTCTCAAACCTGGGAAATGTACTAATTATCAGCTGTTGCCTAAATACTGTTTAAACTATCAATGTTATCATTTTTTGATCTATTTCTTTATGATAGGAAACTTTTCAGTGGTGCAAGCTATATTTACGTTTAGAAGGCAGATAATAAACAAGATATTTCAGGTCTATCTGCCCAGTCTTCAGACGGTAGGCATGAGTTGGATTTCATTTTGGTTCGTTTGTCTCAATATTTTATACACATTTTGACAAATCCACGTTCAATAGGATATCACTGAAAACTTTGGGAAACGGGAGAATTACCTTGCTTGTTATGTGTTTGCTGGCTATTACCTCTCAGTTTGTAAGCGTTCGAAAGGAATTGCCCCGACTTTCGTACATAACTGTGAGTAACTCTCATTTAATAACAATTTTCGGCTAAATTAACATTTCTGATAGATTATGGATATTTGGATGTTGGTATGAAATACAATTATCTTGATCATTCATCTCTTTAACCAAGTTATACATTATATACATAGACCTGTTTAGTGTTTGTTTTCGGTTCACTTCTGGAGTTCGCAATCGTTAAATATCTTAAAAGTATTGACGAAATACATTCACAACAACTCAAAGAACAAAAACAAATCCAAGAAATGACAAAACAAAGAGACAATTATTTGAGTGTTAGTTCACATTCAAATCAAATGGAAGTATACCCGACTTCAGCCAACAATTACCCTCTGGTAATACATCCATTATTCTGAATCTTTAACTAACCTCTGATTAAAAGGTTCCAGGATATGCCCAATATCTGAATGGAATTCTTCAAAAGGATACCAAATTTGG
>JAQGBD010000580.1:0-27219 GCA_034698165.1 Punctoribates punctum | reverse complement strand
TTCTCTCCTTTTCTCAAATCATTACTCCTTTCAATGCTCTGATGCGCTGCTATCGGAGCGATCGTCACTATCGGTGGAGAGGGTCTTATGTTTGGGCTTTGATAGGAATTTTGGAAACTGAGTGCATTTTTCGTGTGATTCATAGGAATATTTGACAAATTCTGAGGTAATCCCTGATCTCCACTAATCGACTGTTCAAATGACTGTTTCGCTAATTTTCTCAACACATCTGCAAAACCTGAGCTCCTGTTTGATGAGTGAATCCCTTCATTGGATATAACCTTAGAGTTGGCCACAGATATGAGTGTTGGCGGAGAGACACTCTCCACCTGTCAATTGAATTAAATATAATTAAATTCATTCTTAACTCAGTTTAACTATAATTACGTTATGAACTAAAGGAAGGGGTCCATCGTTTTGAGCCAAATCTCGATTGGGAGGGGCGACAGTGATCCAGTTATATTTTCTCATTTCAATGGGAACTTTCATTCTCTCGTAGTCTTTCCACTGAAGTGTCAGGGAATCAAAACACGTGAGACATGTGACAACATTTTCCCCGTTATTCAGAGTCAGAGCACCTGAACAGAAATAATGCAATTCAGTGGTTATTTTCTATTGGATTCACTCATAATTTGTATTCAATTCAATATTCAATACCTGGAGGTCTCGAGTGTTCCAAAAGAAATGGAAAATCTTTGAGTGCAATGGAACGGACCCTTTGCCTGAAAGTAGTGACTCCACAAATAAAACAGATATAATCCCTGTAATTGTATGTTCTTCTCATCGGATCTTTGTCTTCAATACTCGGGGAGGCGTTGTATGCAACCCACTGCCCGATTAGAGAGTGATAGCAAAAAGTGCAGACCAGAGCACTGGTACTCCGATTATCGACATCTCTGTCGTCACCGTTCACTGCATTAATTGCAATCAGTTTTTTCAAAAATGGGAAAAAAGGATAAATTCCTAATTCATGATTAATAACGGGCGGAACCCTTGGAATGGTCAGCAATTGGAAGGTATGGCCGGCCATAGAAAACTCGCCGCAAACGCTACAATTTGTAGACTTGAGTAGAGGGCCGCCCAATACCGACAAAATATCATCCATTGGTCCCGAGATTTTGGAGTCATTTTTGTGAAGATATTGTTTGGAAGAGTTTGTCGTACAATAAGTGTTATGCGATTGAGTGGTGAGTGTCGTAACGGTTGTCAACAGAGGCTCACAAACCAACGACTGCTGTAATGGCGGCGGAGACGACACTACGATCTTAAGCCCAGGAGAGGATAGGGGTCTCACAACTGGTGATACACTGGAGGGCAGAATATAATTGCGCTGATTATGAGGAATGAGCGCTAATTCGAAGGCTTCCCACTGAGACTCGATTGAAGTCAAACAAATGCTACAAATTCTAACTCTTTCTAAAGAATCCAAATCTTGAGTTTTAACCAAATCCTTTAGGAACGGAAAGAAAGGCTTTCTTTCTGGCGTTGGATTGGTTTCCACAATAAATGTCTGGTTTCTTATTCTGTGACAGAGTGGACACAAATGCTGGTCATTGGGGACAACACTCACTTCCAGAGCCGACTTCTTCTTGATATCTGACATTTGAAGCGATGGTTGAATTTGGGCCGAAGTCTGTGGTGCCGAAGGACTACTGTTTTTAATCAAATTTCTGAAACAGTTAATACATGTCAAAACTCGTCCGGCCTCTAAACTGGCGCCCGAACCGATTATAAACTCCTGAGCGGAGGACAGAACCAATTTCTTGAGATCCGAATTGAAATCATTGAGAGTCAACATTGAAATCACAACACTTTGTATCGAAAGAGAAAACTCTGTATTACATAAAACACAGGAATATCTTTGCATACGATTGCGGTCACTGTTTGAAGCGTTCGCCCGAAGACTGTATTGTCTTTCACTGATTGGGATATTCATGCGTTGGAAGTGATCCCACTGTTGGATGAGAAACCTATGACAGGCTTCGCACGAATCTATTCTTCCATTTGAATCAATAGGATTGGCCCCAATTGGCTTTGGGTGAGATAAAAGTGATGGAAAGTAGGGACAGTTGGATATCCGACGAACTAAAACACTGACGATTGTGTGGCACTCCTCTCCGCAAATGTAACAAATATTGGGCATTCGGTTTGTCCACTGTTTGACAGCAATCTTCTCGTTTTTCACATTATTTTTGATTAAATTCAATGTTGAAGTCGAAGAAGAGTTGAAACTCAAGTCGAGAACCTCTTCGGCAGAACTGGATTTGTGTCCATTGTTTGGATTTAATTGTTTTGTACTGTTATTCAAAATCTGAGCACTTTTTGGATTAGAAATTGGTTTTCGGTTTAAGTGATAAAAACGGTTTTTGATCGGAATTTGTTTGGATTCGTATTCATTCCACTGATTGAGAAGTGATTGCGAACAGACATTACACACATTTATTTGGGAACTACTGCCCGAAAGGGACTCCAGAATCGGGAAGAATGGCGTCTGGGCTCCGATTGTAGGCCGACTGTAAACAATGTATTGTCGGTCACATTCTCGCTCACAGACCATACAAATGCCTATCGGAGTGACAGCTGATCCGTTGGTCAAGTGGTGGCCGACCATTAGTCTCGACATTTGGCCGATTGTTCTTTAAATTCAGAACTGATTTTGATTGTCTTCGTATTGTTGAAGAGATGTAACTCTTTATCACTTAAATCACATATTAATTCGACAAATGTTGGAAATTGAGCCGAAAAGAGAGAAATCGGTAAAACATTTGTTTTGTCCTTCAATTTGAAGACTTTATTGAATACTTGAATACAATATTCAAAACAATTCAAACATTTTTTATATTTTTGGATTAAATGACAACAACTGTAGAAGACTTTCATAGAAATAAATATAAACAATAGAACAGAAAACTGACGACAACTGTACGCATGGTTTTCAATATCTGCACACAAAAGGTTTGGACAAAAAATCAGATGAAATCCAAATCAAATAGTTTTGCTTTTCTTCAGAGATTCACTTAAACACGAATTAAATTTTTATCTAAACTTTTATAAAACTTTAACTAAAAATAATTAAACTTTGATTTAAAATCACTTAAAAAGTAGTGAAAACAGAGAAAAGTTTTAATCGATAAGTGTTTGAACATTAGGTCTACTCCTCAGTGAGTGAGTGAATGGTTGAGTCAATTGAATGCCAGATGTGTTTCGCGTCTTATTATTCAAAGCAGTCATACCTTCACTTTATCTCAGACTCAACTCTATTCACACTCTTTTCACAAAACTTTCATTCATTGCTTTTCTTCCTTTTTCTTCACACTCTCTATGTTTGTGCGAATTCATAATCTTGTTCTGAATGTTAAATTCTGACCCTGGGCCAATTCATGTCAATCAACTAATTCTTATTTTTCAGTGTCGACCAATTGGCACATCATTTGATAATTTTATTCATTTTTAACAAATTTTATCCAAAGATCAGAGATCTTCTAACTCTTCTTTTCCAGATTTATTTTATTTTATATACGGATAAATTGTCATAAATAAACTAGAACTGTTGTACGATTGTGACTTGCTAATTATTTATAAACAACTCTTATATTTACGATCGATTTGTTTTCCAATTTTCAATTGAAATGACTCTCAAACTGATAACGAAAAGTATTTTCATTCAAAACGAGTTAAATAATAGTTAATAGAATAGAAAATATCAAATTTTCAAGGAATTATTCTTAAATCTAAAAAAACTACCTAGCTCAATTGAATTTTGAAAATCTAGAACAATTCTAATGTTTGTGGTGTGCTTAAAGACTACTCTTATATAATATTTATAGATAAAGCCAATTAAGCTCTTATAGTGACAATCAATAGTTAAATGGAGAGAATGATTGTCTGAATCATCGATAATATTGTGGATTCGCTAAACAGGTTTGAAGACTTCAAAAGAGGTTCCCTTATATGCAGAGACCGAGGAGTGGGTCACCCACTGTGTCACCCCTTAGTCACACATTGGATACCCATTTGTGAGCTCTGAACGCATGTCTACACAAACATTGCGTCAATCAGTCGGTTATTTGTAAACAAAAACATTTCTTAACATTTAATTCAAATAAATCCCAAAGTTTTGTAAATTATTTGTTTATTAATCGAAATGGAGTTCAAATCAATCGATGAATTCATTGTCAAACAATTGAAACTAATAGACATCGAACACAACGAAGAGATCGACAAAAACAAGTAGAGATCACTTCTTTTTATCAAAAATATTAACATATTCTTCACTTTTAGATCATATCAACAGAAGTTATCACTTTTGGAGCTCCAGAAGAAAGGCATTTGTCTCATCAAACTATGCAAACAATCGATGAGAACTGGTCTCTACGGCCGAACTGTTATCACATTCGGAACTAAATGGTCGGCCAATCCGTTGCCCTCCACTTCCATAACCAGTGGAGATGTGGTCGGAGTGACCGCCAATAATGACTCTTTAGTCCTGTTGTCGGGAATAGTAGTTAAGATTGACTCTAAAACTATTGATATTGCGTTCGACGAAGACATCGGAGCCATAAATAGTGGCGAAGATAACCAAATCTTCAATTTGATAAAACTATCCAATGATGTGACGCATCGAAGAATCAAATCAGCGCTCAATAGTCTCAAGAAAAATAGTATTTCCCATCATTTGGTTCAAACTCTTTTCGGTGAAACAGAATTTACTTTAAATTCTTCTGAAGATAAGAAAGAAATCAATTGTTTTAATTCTAATCTAAATGAGTCGCAGAAGAATGCAATTGAGTGGGCGCTCACACAAAAAGAGTTGGCTATAATCCATGGCCCGCCGGGAACTGGAAAGACCACAGTTTTAATTGAGTTCATTCTTCAATGTGTTCGTAATTATGGTCTTCGAGTGTTGGCGGCGGCGCCGAGTAATGTGGCCGTCGATAACATATTGGAAAAGTTATCCAATGCTAGTGATGTAAGTGCCTTAAGACTGGGACATCCGGCCCGCTCTTTGCCTCAATTACACAAATACTCTTTGGATGCGGCGATCGTTCGCTCCGATGACTATCAGATCGTTTGTGATATGCGTTCAGAAATCGAAACTTTACTCAAACAGAGAAAGTCTTCGTTCAATGAAATCAGAAGTTTGAGGAAAGAATTGAAAGTAAGAGAGAAAAGAGTTGTCAAAAGAGTTTTAGAAAAATCGAGTGTAGTTTTATCGACACTCACCGGTGGTTCCCCTGACTATCTATTGAAACAATTATTAGATACCGACGGATACTATCCTTTCGATGTGGTTGTTATCGACGAGTGTTCCCAAGCATTAGAAGCCTCGGCTTGGATTGTACTGAACTGCGCCCACAAATGTGTGTTAGCGGGCGATCACAAGCAGTTACCCCCGACTATCATCTCTGAAAAGGCCGCTAAAAAAGGTCTCGAGATTTCTTTGATGGAGCGTTTGATCAAAAATTTTGGCCACAAAGATATCGTCCGAATGTTGGATATTCAGTACAGAATGAATCAAAATATAATGGAGTGGTCTTCACAACAGTTCTATTCTAATAAACTTATATCACATCCGAGTGTTAAAAATCATTCGCTCAACGATTTAATCAATGATTCAAATATCAATCCTTTGCTTCTGATAGACAGCGCCGGATGTGATATGAATGAACTCGACTTAGAAGATGAAGAATCAAAGGGTAATGAATTTGAAGCCGACATCGTTTCGATATACGTTCGACAACTCATCCGAAAGGGGTTTAATGAGTCAATGATAGGAGTGATCACACCTTACAATCTTCAGGTCCAACTCTTGAGAGCGCGACTCAAGGATTGTGACAAACTTGAAATCAAATCAGTTGATGGCTTTCAGGGCAGAGAAAAAGAAATTATTATTCTTTCTTTGGTTCGTTCCAATGACTGTCGAGAAGTGGGCTTCTTATCCGAGTGCCGAAGAATTAATGTAGCGGTCACTCGAGCCAAACGACACTTAGCTGTGGTTTGCGATACAGACACAGTTTGTAATGACCCGACCATTAAGACTCTTATCGATCACTTACATGAAAGTGGAGACGTTGTCTGCGCCCAACAGTTTGAACCACAAATACAAAACTTGACTGAAGTCGAGAGGCCTTCAAATCTCAGATTTAAAACCAATGAATCCGTAATTCAGAAGAAAACTGAACTCAAAAATAAAACTAAAGAAAAGAAATCAAAACAAATTCGATTCAAAAGTTCTGAAAACGAAGAAAAAGATTTGAGAAAAGAAGAAGAATTTGAACTAAAATTGAAAGAATTCTTAGAAAATAATTCCGAAATTGTATTAAATTTTTCGCCGAATTTGTCTTCTTTTGAAAGACTTTTAGTTCACAAAATCGCCGATTCTTTTAACTTACTTCACGAGAGTGTTGGGGAGGGAGAGGACAGACATATTGTAATCAAAAAGAAAACAAAAGAACCGAAACTCAAAACTTCAAATGAAAACAAAGATTCGCTTAAAAGTGGGACCAATTCGGAGAATATTCAGAATAAAATGGATTTGAAAAGCGATTCAATTCCTGAAACGAAGAGTAAAACAAAAACTAAGAAGACTTCAAACAGTAAACCAAAAATCGATAATAAAGTCAAAGACCTGAAGAAACCATTAGAAAAGGCGGACAACGAAGACATCGATTCGTTGATAGCTTTGGCCAAAAAGAGTGACAATACCTGCAGTTATTCCAAATGTAAGACAAATATTTCAGTTTTGGGACAAAAATGTAATTTTTGTGGCCATCGGTTCTGTTTGACTCATTCGATGCCCGAAATTCATTCGCCAAACATTTGCGGACAAAAAATTAAAGATTTTCTTCGAAGTCAGGCCCGAAAGGAGGGAAAACTCTATTCCGGTTCCGGAGAACCAGAAAAGAAAAAATTGGATTCATTTAAACGGAATTATTTGGAGAAAAAATTGGGAAATAAATTGAATAAAATGTCAAACGAGAGGAAAGTGAAAAAAGGGGATAAAAACTGAAGAATTTGGAAGTTTTTCACATAAAAGATAAATTCAGTGATTTATTGGCAAATATTTAAATAACAGTGAAATTAATGGCAAAAATGTTTTTTGAGCCAAAATAACAAATAATTAATGTTTTGATAGAAATACTGGTAATAAATCTTATGATTAAGTTTTTTATCACAGAATTTTGATTTTAACTCATTTCAAGTCATTTAATGGCATTTAATAGACTAGTCTTCAAGTGTTAGTTCTTTCGAGTCTTCAGTTGATAGACATTTACATTCATTTCTTGGATATTGAGTTTGCGGTCAATCGGAATATTCGACTGAATCTCGTGAAGCAATGATAGACTCATTTGACTCATATTTGATTCCAAAGGTTTTGTGAGAATCGGGGAAAATATATTCATCAGTTCAATACTGGAATCATTGGCGCATTTGGTTTCACAGCTCACTCCAAACCTGTGCAAAAACAAACTGAATGTGTTGGCAGATGAGGAACGTCTCAAGTTTAGCAGATGAACCGCACAGGGCATAGACTGTCGCATAAAATATATTTCACTTATTGTACTCTTAATTGTTGTGTACATCAGAATCGGTGGCGTCAATAGCTTTTGGAGCTCTAATTGTGAGTAAAGGGTTGGCTTAAGTCCTTGTGTTGTCTCTCTATTTGGGACCACTTTTTCCAACAAAATTTTAAAAACTTCTTTTGTCTTCTTATTGTCGACCACTCCCTGATTTAGACCTCTCTGGTCGTCCTGTAGTAGTCGTCTGTCCATAAAGATGTCGACCCAACCCGATCGGGGACTAGTAGTAC
This sequence comes from Punctoribates punctum, assembly GCA_034698165.1. Lineage (NCBI taxonomy): Eukaryota > Metazoa > Arthropoda > Arachnida > Sarcoptiformes > Punctoribatidae > Punctoribates > Punctoribates punctum. The sequence goes on along the minus strand of JAQGBD010000580.1, from coordinate 19,409 downwards.
CCAATGGTTGTCCCGAAAGAATGCTTAGCCTATGTTCTGTGTCTTGGATGTGAACAGAGGTTGACATCGGGTAAACGTTTCCCTGAAGTGGAATCTTCTGATATCGCTTTCGTTTAATGATTTGAAAGCCGTTGAGATCTGTATAAAAACTGTCATCACTTTGAATATCACTGAAAAACCTAATCATCAGTTCTTTGTTGGAAAAGGTGTTCGGACCCAAAAAGAACTCGTTTTCCATTTGAAGGAATTGTTTTCCTTTGATTAATGAGATTTCGTATCGAATAGGAATCGGTTTTTCAAGAATTGCTTCAAATTTTGTGACAACACTTCCTTTTGTGATTCGGATTTTAGGATTGCTATAAATCAAGTCCTGTGCGTCTTCATTGTCGGGAAGGAATAGATAGGCACCACTTTTCTGTACTTTTTTACCACTTCTGGTGCCATAAGTCATGAATTTCATCCTTAGATTCAAATTTGTGACTAAATTATTGTCATTAATTGAGACCTTTCTAAGCATAGCGTCGGCGCCACTGAATGTGAGCTCAATATTTTCGGATTTCATTTGTATTTCAATCGGAGTTTCGTCGATCGATATTATGTTATGTGACCTCAGATTTGAAGTATCGCCGAAATTATATAAAGTGACTGAACTGGACTTCATTGTCGGCCTCTTCTCATTGCAAACACTGACACTATATTCGGCTAAACTCAAGGGTTTGAAATTGGCTACAAAACAGACTTCGAATCTATCGGTCAATAGTTTATCCATTTCCCAAACTTTGTTGATTTGAATGTCTTCCACTTGAATGCCGTCGTTATCTTTTATACACCAATCGGTGAAATTTGTTGTTAAATGAATGCAAACCAATTCCGATGAAACGAATCCCAAAGAGTTAAAGACAACGAAATACCTTAAATACAAAATGTATTCAACGAAAGGCTAAAAATAATAGAATCAAAACTAATACCAGTTTTTATTGTTTTCGTCGATTTTGAACACACTTTTGACTGAAGGGGAGAAAGCATTGGGCAGTTTGTCCACTAATTTCAATTGGTTTGTATCCGGATTCTCGTAATGCAATAAATTCATAATCGATTGCGAACTTATTTTCTCCAAATTTTCGAGTGATTTAAACATTCTATTGATAACAATATTCCATTCACTCAAAGTTAATCATATTTTAAGGACTTAAATACGAACCGATTGGCGTAATCATTGACAACAATGTCTTTAGCAGTTCCAGTGATTCCGTCGTGATGTTGGAAAAGTGCCAAATTTTGTCGGGCGTACACAAACTCCGGTCTCAAGGCATCCAATCTGTCGATCGATTGCGGGTTCAATATTGACGCCAATGAGTATATTATTTCAGTACTCCTAAGATGTGACTCCAAAATGCGTTCAAAACGTTTATAAAAAGGCTTTGAAGTATAGTATCCGCTCCAGTAGTGGTCATCGCGATCGCAATACGTGAAAAAATCTCCGGAAAGTGTCGGGAATTCTGAGGTTTGTCTAAAAGACTCGAAATATTTACTGAGTGTCGAAAACTTTATCTAAAAGTAAATTTAAAAATTAATTCCTCGAATAGATTGGATTCTTTGTGAGACTGACCTCAACGTTATATTCTGGTCGGGAATTCATGTAATCGAATAATTTCTGGTAATTGTGAGTCTGTGCGTCCCATTCCGTTGACTTATCGAAGCGAAAGTCATCGCCTAATAGTTTAATTGAAAAAATGAACCATTGATTCAAAACAATTGAAATACTGACCCAAAGGGACTAAAAGTGATTTCGTTCGATAGAGAAGTGATTTTTTCCGGTACTGATCCAAAAGTAGTGCAGATCTGAAACCAAAACAAATTAAAACTATTTTCAATTTTCTCCTATTTTTGTCAAACCTTTGCGGGAGGTTTTCATTAGTAATTGGTTGGGGAGAGACCTTCCAGGGGCACTTCACACGACTGGGAGGCAGTCTTTTGAAATCAAACTGACAGCAAACTTTAGGGTCGGGGCCACAGGTATGTGGAACGTCGTATGAGTAAAAGGGCTCCACATGACTAATAATATCTTTGACGGGTTGGGTCTCCCAGTGCTGTCTCCATCGGAATTCCAACTGTTGTTTGGCCGCCAAATACTTCTTAATGGAGTAATGAACTCTTTGGATAACCATTCCCTCGAAACCCATTTGTTTTAGTAAGAAAGCCATTGTAGGCGAGAGACCGAACGGGTCTATAGCCCAACCATACTTAGGTTTGACCCCCAAGTTGTCGGACAGCCATTCGTGTCCCTCAACCATTTGGGCAATAATTGCGAAGAAGTGAACATTTGCCTCATCGTTCATAACCCAACCCCCGGTCACGATCTCGAACTGTCCCGACTCTACCAAACGTTTTAATTTAAGTTTCATTTGTGGGTCTTTGACGGTCTCCCACCAGGCGCTCAGATAACTAGTCTCCGCCCAAATGAATCGCAAATTCGGATTTTGAGTCAATCTGTTGACGGCATTGTCCAAGATACTTTTTGTCTGTTCCCTGAAGTATCTGTCGAATGTTTTGATCCAACCAGGGTCATTATGGCTGTGCGGCACCACAAAGATTTTTAACTTCTCGGTGCGAGCGAATGCGGTTTGATTGACGGTCAGTTCCCACCCCTGTTTCCAAACGCCTCCGTCCGGGTTATCAAACTTAAGCTCTTCGTAGACATCACTCAACGATATATTAAATTTCGATTCTTTTTAATTATAAATAAATTAATTTCAAAACAATTGAACTAAAAGTGAATACTTTGATATGACTCAGACTCGCGGCAAATGGAGGGGTCGTTGACATAAAGATGAGAATCGGATTCTTCGCTCTCTTTATTGATATCTCCATTGAAGTCTTTGATGACCCTGTCCAATTTAAAGCGAATATTCTTCAGAATATCTCTATTCTGTTTAAGGCCTAACTCAAGGCCTGAGAGCCTATAATTGATTTGTTTTTCTAAGTCATCGGAATTGGCGACACTTTTTGGCTTAACTTCGAGTTCGTCGATGAGAACAAAGTAATAGAGAAATGCAGTCAACAGACAGATGAGGAAAACCAGAACAATAGTCCAGTAGAGGGAAAGACCAGATTTCTTTTTGGCCAATCGGAACATACTTCCCAAAAGACCTTTCGATTACAGCAAATAATTAATTTCAGTCAAAACTCAACAATTTTATGGAAAACAATATTAATGTCAATCAGTTTACATGATTTAATCGACAAAACAATTCTCGACTGCATTAAGAGACTAATAATCCGTTACTTTTGCCAAACAATAGCTTTAAATAAGAGAAAAAATTTTGATTCATTAGTTCTTCGCTGAATTACACAAACGAAGCGAAAAACATGAGAAATACGAAAAAGTTGTTTAATATAACAAATTCACTGATATTTAAAACTTTAGATTTTTGATAATATTTGGTGTAATTTGTGATAATATGCGGAGATTTGACGAAAAACATTTGTTTGAGAACTTTTCACATGAAATATAACTAAGAAATCGAATGATTGTCGAACTGAGAGATAAAACAAATTCAATATAACTCTGATGTCACGACTCTATGGGTTACGCAACAGTGCAGTCGAGGCACTACTTATTCAGATAACAGACATACAAATCATCAAAAATCCAAAACTGTGTCAAATCGACGATAATATGAAACACAATTAGAAAATTAGTTTTGGGCTTAGATTACACTCATTGGCAGTCAATTGAAGTGATCCCCAATAGTTTGTTAACAATACATATGATATAACTCTCATAAATCATAAAACACTTGATTTCAAAATAGATTAGATTTTATTACAGAAATTCTATACATTGAAAGAAAATTCTTTAAATTTGTATTCAAAACATTAGTGAAGTTCCGGTGTTTTCAATGTATTCCCTTTCAAAACACAATTGTTTCGATAGACTTCAAGGTTAGACTAAATTTGACTAATCAGGAGAGGACCATGCACTATTTCAAGTGGAAAAAACCCTATTTTCACTGCTAACTATTGAGCTATGATTGAGCTAGGTTCATCTCACTATTTGAGATCCGCGAATACGAAATAAATTCAATTATTTTAAAATTATTTATTGAATTCAATGAAAAATATAATATATGTTAAAAATGCAATTAATTATGAATTGAGTGATAAATGTTTTACTGAAAATAAGCGCCGGATTCTCATCAATTCAGACCTACTTTTGAAGGCTTTCGCACAGAATTATTGAAAACTTACCAATGCTTTGGATTTCACGTCATTTCATTCAAATCGCGTATTGATTGACATTTAATTACTATTTGTTTATTTCACTAATTAATTAATAATTCAGTGATTAAATGACACACTTTTTGCATGATTTCAGTCCTTTCAGTCATTGCCGTCATATAAATAATAATATTCTTTGAGTACAGTCGACAACCAGTAATGTCAACACATTTCATATTTCAAATTATTAATGAAATACTGAATTGGATTAAAACCTCTGTTCAAAAAATTATTTATTTTGTAATATCATTTATCCTTGTACAATTTAATTGAATGCGGTTTTAAATAACTATTAATTATAAAACATAGAATTAAAGTTTTGAAATACAAACATTGGTTATTTATAACTGGATCATTTTTACGCGAAATAACAGCTACGGTTATCCATGTTAAACTATTCGAAAGAACTAGAGTAATTTTTTATAGAAAAGGATCTATTATAAATTATAGAAATTATCACAAATGAGTTGGATACAATTTTCTGGAGTTGACTGTATATATATAAATATATGAGTGACACCTATTGATAGGCGTAAACGATAAATGTGATTAAGGCTGTTAAAAGTTTAAATTTGCATTTGACTTTACATTTTAAACCAAAAATTTGAGCTTGGTCATTTTGAAATTATGAGAACGATTAAAATTTTGTGAGAAATACCTGTTTTTAATTTGATTTTGAAGTCCAGAAACGAATAATATAAAGATTGGACTCAAGTGTTGGCAAAGAGTTAAGGAAAGTCTGAAATCGATGTCAATGTTATTCAAATCGATTTATCGGACATCGATTTGAGTCGATTTTTGATCGCTTTGTTTGAACCGAATCTAAATCAACGGTTATTTACATTAAATTATTTTTAATTAATTTGTTTTTAAATTTTTATTAAAATAATCGATGGATTTGATTATAATTGGATTGAATTGAATTTGTGATCAATTTGTTGTTGACATAAATGTTGGAAATGTCAGAGATGTCTGACTGCGGCTCTTCTGCCAGTCGTCACGAAAAGAGTTTAGGACTTCTGACCACTCGATTCGTTAGTCTATTACAGGACGCAAAGGACGGCGTACTTGACCTCAAACTGGTCAGTATTTATCCATTTCTTTGGTTTCAATTTAAATAAAGAGTTTTATCTGTGGTAAGGCCGCCGACACTCTGGCTGTTCGTCAGAAACGACGAATTTATGACATAACAAATGTCTTGGAAGGCATCGGACTCATTGAGAAGAAGTCAAAAAATTCAATACAATGGTTGGGCGCCGGACCCGGTTGTAACACAAGAGAAATCACCGACAAGTTGTTGGCTCTCAAGGAAGAGTTGGTTGAGTTGGACAACAAGGAAATGGAGCTAGATCAACACTTCTCGTGGGCTAAACAGTCCATTCATAACATAACTGACGACTCATTCAACAAAAGTATGGCTTTTCTTAAACACGAAGACATCAGTAATGCATTTGACGAACAAATGCTTCTAATAATTCAGGCGCCGATCGGCACACAATTGGAAGTCCCTCTTCCGGAGCCAGAAATTAAAGAAGAAATAATCACTTCCGATATCGAAGATGAAGTCAGACCTTCCAAAAGAAGAAGATATCAAATCCATCTCAAGTCAAGAAGTGGACCAATAAATGTAGTTTTGGTCAATAAAAACGAAGTCTCGTCTGAAACAGAAGTGATTCAAGTGTTGAACGAATCCAATGATTTGACCGCAAATATCGACAGAATTTCTATCGATTCTCTCAGTCCAGAGAAAAGTCCGAAGAAGTCGTTCACAGAAATAAAATCATTGACTAAAAGTAGTGCTGAGTCCGAAGGTTCGTCACATTCTCACGGAACCAGAGCTGCCACCAGAGCCGCCAGTAAACCAACCGATCAATTGGTTAAAAACTCGCCTAAAAAGGGCGGCCCAAAGATTGTAAAGGAACCGGTGAAACCCAATCCTGTAGTTATTGAAGAAACGATGCCATCTGAACAGTCGGCGCCTGTTCTCCGTCAGCTCTCCCCTCGTAAAGCGGCTCAACAGCATCTGTTTGTGACCACAACGCGATCACAATCACAGAAGACTGTTCCCGAGTCCAGAGGCGCTAAAGACCGACGCAATCGATCGACGACACAGTCTTCAAAAGCTATTGAACCAGAAATGAGTGACGAGACGGCTAAAGAGGAGATCACATTAGAGTCAACCAAAACACGCATTCCTTTGGCACAAAAACAAATGATTGGTATCGAAGAAGTTATAACTCCGGATGTGTTCGCACCACTCCTTCGACTGAGTCCTCCACCGAATGGTCGCGACTATTGTTTTAATTTGGACACTAATGAAGGCATTTGTGACCTCTTTCTCTGAAACTAAATTAATTTAAAGAATGATTGGATTCATTAGAAGGGAAACCCGTTTCCACTCGAATCGCATTATAAGTTGTTATCAAATGTTTTAATTATATTCAGCTTTAAGTCAATTCAATTGAATCCCATTTCTGTCCTATTTTTCGATAACTTTATCTCTTTTTGCATGAAATTTGAAAATGCCTAACATTTGAGCCATGTTTACACCCCTTTCCCATGTCTTTCCTATGTCGGAGCCCATCATCAGGTAATTGGATTCATAAAAATAATTTCATTAAAATTGGTTTTACTTCGATTCGAAAAATTTCGCTAAAATTTAATGAATTATTCGATAGTTTATAACAAAAACTATATTTCAATAAAAATTTATTAATTTTCTCTCATTTCAGAAAATTTTGAATTTATTTATATATTTTGTGATAAATTCAACAAAAAAAGAGAAAACATTAATATTTTGACTCATTTTTGTTCCAATTCTATGAGAACTCCGTTACAGTCTTTCGGGTGGAGGAACACCACTGGCTTCCCGTGCGCTCCAATCTTCGGTGAATCAGACAATACTCGAATATCACGCGATTTAAGGTCATCGATGGCCGCATAGATGTCATCCACTTCCAGACAGATGTGATGAATGCCTCCGTTGGGGTTCTTCTTGAGGAACGACCAAATAGGACTCTTTGATTCGCCGATCGGGTCTAACAGTTCCAGTTTAGTGTTATTCAGTCCAACGAAAATAGTGTTGACTCCGTGTTCAGGAAGTGCTTCTGAACCGCTTGTTTCTAATTTAAGGACATCTTTGAATAAATTGGATCCTTTGTGGACATCATTGGTGGCGATCGCGATGTGATTGAGTCCTAAAACTCTCCATTTCTTAGGGTTGGCCTCATTTGAGAGACGCATCAAATGATTGTAATTATAATGAGTTCTCTTCACTAATAAGTCTAAACTCTTTCGGAAAAACGGCTGAAATGAAGTCATTTTGTATTTGATTTACTGATCGTTTTCTTCAGCGATTCTCTGCCGTTCCAACTCTGGTCTGACGGCAGTCATAAAATGATAAACTTGGACAGAGAGGACACCCACTCCGATGAGAGTGAGTCCTACCAAAGAGTTGACCGCAAATCTATGTAATTTTGTCGCTAATTTTGAACCACTGTTCGGATATTTTTTCATAACTCTAATTAATATCTTATCTAAAGTATTGATAATGACTTTGATTTATACTATCAGTGAATCCAATAGTCGGACAAATCTTTTAATTTCAATCACTTATTTTGAAAAACTATTTTAAATCAGTTTTGAATAATATTGTGCATAAACATTGAGCACTGACCACTGCCCACTGACCACTGACCATGCACAATCTCACAATTCACACTTTCATAAACAATGATGAAAGTGATGTAAAATATTCATGAATTACGTGTTTTGAACACACTATTGATTCGAAAAATAACCAGATTCACCAGGCTAATAAACACTTCTGTATTTATTTGCATGCTAAGCGTGAACGAGGCATATGCTGTAATGAGTATGGCCATTTATATTTATATAGCTCGTTGATTCTCTTCAGTTTTAGACCATCTACAATAAATTCTAAGCTTTTGAGGGTAATTGGTTGATCTTGGTTTTTTTTTCACTTTATAGCAATATGTCTCTTGATTAAAATTATTATTAGCCATACACCTGTATATACATTATTAAATTTGTGCCATGCTAACTCAATTAGAGCCATCATCTATTGGACGAAAGTATTTTCAGATGAATTGTATTCAATTAGTGATCAAAACTTTTGACTCAAAACTTGACTCAAAACTTGAGTCTCAGAGTCTCAGAGATGACAATTTGTTTGAGGAAAGTCGTTAACCATAAGTGATAACCACGTTCTCCAAACATTGTGAAATCCCCGTTAATTTAGTCGAAGTTTAAGATTTACCTAGCAACTTAGTAAATCGGATATGAATGTTTATTCAATTAGCTTTAAACCAGACGCCAAGCTCTTCTGCTCAGGGGGTATTAGGGGGTGTCTTACGCTTTTTTCGAAAAATTTTTAGGGGGAGTATAGGGGAGCAACAAAATTCGCCGACAAAATTTCAGGGGGTATTCCGGCTTATACCCCTCCCTTGGCGCGAAGCCTGCTTTAAACTAGAAATACCAGAATTAACTCATAAGGTGTAAGTTAATAGCAAACTGTTATGAAGGGGTGTCACCCTTTCCATAATTAGATTTGAAATTGTTCTTGGTTCATTCTAGTAAATGACCAAATATGAGTGGACCCAATAAAACTGCTATTAGTTTGAGTCAACCCTAAAAACATTTGATAAGAATCGGATCGAAATTAAAATAACTCTGACTTTAATCGACTCACTCTTCGAGTAGTCATAGAAATCAAGTTTAAGGCAATTAAAACATTAATTACCAAAAGGTTTTCGCCCTTATTTTGAGCCCATATTTCAGTCCTATGAATAATTATTTGAAAACTGGAAGCTTTACTATAACTTGCACTACAACCTGTACTACAACCTGTACTACAATCTGTACTAGCTAATAATAGCCAATACACCATTCTTTTTATTCTTCTGGTTATATACTATTAAATATATTGATATATATTTTGAAATAAAAGAATTTGTTTTTATTAAAACTTATAAATTATTCAAACAATAGTAGGTAACACTCGAATATTTCAATGCCAGAGTAAATTGTCCATGGTCTATGAGTCAGATTCATATAAGATAGTTGAGAATCCACTTGCAATTGAGTGATAGCTTCAATTTAATTGAAATCATCTGACATTAAATTACTCATTGCTTTTGTTTGTTTTTATTTGTATTTTTCATTTAATTAATGGACTAATCAATTGCTGTAAAACTTATGCGGAGTTTAATTCATATGAAAATTGAGTGAAAGAGAAAAGTGTTGGCGAAGTGTCTGTCAGTCCTCTGAGTGTTTCTCAGTCTCTGCCAAAGCGTCTGTTTTTTGTGAGTAAATGTGTTCACACAGAGAGTGACTTTCGCTGTCAATGAGTTGAGTGCCGGCAGTTGTGTTGTGTTGGGTTCCAAGTGGCAGCTCCTCATTGGTCGCTCCCAACAGTCAAACCCCTTCTCTCCTGAGAACCAATGGATGAGTTCCACGATTCAGAGTTCGTCGGCTTTATATTCAATGCTTTTCTCTGACTTATATAGTTTTCGGTCTTTAAAACGATTACTGTTTTAAGACATTAACTACTCTTCAGTCGAACAGATCTCCACTTCGTTTGACTTTAAATTCAATCGAAATGATTTGCAAACTCTTAGTTCTCTCGGTTTTGGTTCAGTTGTCTGTCAGTAAAATCTACTTCAGAGAAGATTTCTCAGACGCCGATTGGACTAAACGGTGGATTCAGTCCCAGTATTCGGGCAAAGAGTTGGGAGAATTCAAATGGACGGCCGGAAAATTCTACGGCGACCCCGAAAAAGATAAGGGAATTCAGACCTCAACCGACGCCCGATTTTATGCAGTTTCTGCCAAATTCGCTGACAATGCCTTCAACACTGAGGGCAAAGATCTGGTCATTCAGTTCAGTGTCAAACACGAACAGAACATCGATTGCGGCGGCGGTTATCTCAAAGTATTCGACTGCAGTCTCGACCAGACCTCACTTCACGGCGAGTCTCCGTATCTGATTATGTTTGGTCCCGACATTTGCGGTCCCGGAACCAAAAAGGTTGGTCTCATTCTCATCTGATTTAAACTGTGATCTTATGAGTGGTTTTGTCTTCAGGTTCACGTCATCTTCAACTATAAGGGAAAGAACTTATTGACCACGAAAGAGATCCGATGCAAAGACGACGTCTTTACTCACATCTACCGATTGGTTGTAAAGCCCGACAATACCTACAAAGTTCTCATTGACGGCGAAGTCGTCGAAAAGGGTGAACTCGAAAAGGACTGGCCATTCCTCGCCCCCAAAAAGATTAAGGACCCGAACGCCAAAAAGCCTGAGGATTGGGACGACAGGCCGAAGATCGATGACGCGACTGACACTAAGCCCGACGACTGGGAACAACCCGAATACATCGCAGACCCCGACGCTACCAAACCCGAGGACTGGGACGACGAGATGGACGGCGAATGGGAACCGCCTCAAATCAACAATCCTGCCTTCAAGGGAGAGTGGAAACCCAAGCAAATCGATAACCCGGCCTATAAGGGCCCCTGGGTCCACCCAGAGATCGATAATCCGGAGTATGTTCCCGACGACAAACTCTATCTTCAAAAGGAGGTCTGTGGCGTTGGCTTCGACTTATGGCAGGTGAAGGCCGGAACCATCTTCGACAATGTCCTCATCACTGATAGTGAACAGGAGGCCGATGAGATCGCAGAAGATATCCTCAACACAACTGTCAAAGAGGAGAAGAAAATGAAGGAAAAACTCGACGAAGAAGAGAAAAAGGTATGTCTTCTGTCTCCGTCCCAAACATCTCTTCGTTACTAAATTTTATTCTTTTTTCAGTCGACTGAGTCCGAGAAGAAGGACGAAGAGAAGGAAGAAGAGAAAGAGGATGAGGTGAAGGAAGAGGAGAAGGAGGACGAGGAGGATGACCACGAACACGAAGAACTGTAGTCCTCACCGTTTTGTCATCTTTTGTATTCACTTTATATTCATTTAAGTTTTCATTCATTTAATAAGTTATTAAAAAATAGATTTTTTATTAAAATAAAAAAATGAAAAATTATTTATTTGTCTCACATTTTGGAAAACTATTTCTTCTTTTTGGGCAAAATATCCATAAATTTGGAGATAATTCCTAACATTATTTCGTCGGTTCCGCCGGCGATTGATAGGACTCTTGAGTCACGAAAGGCGCGACTGATCAGCATTTCCTGTGTATAACCCATTCCTCCGTAGTATTGCAGACATTTGTCGGCTACTTCTCTCACCAGACGACCGGCTTTTAGTTTAGCGATTGAGGCCAGAAATGTGACGTTTTCTCCGCCGATAAAACCGTCTGAAAAAATAGAAATCGCTGTCATTTCAAGAAATTTTGTGAAACCAATTGAGAAATACCGGCCGCCCTATAGACCAGAGAACGCAGTAATTCGACTTCACTTTTGAGTTCTGCGAGAGTGAAATGAATCACCTGATTGTCAATCAAAGGACTGCCAAAAGTGCGGCGCTGTTTGCAGTACTCTATCGTCTCGTTTATAATTCGGTCGCAATTAGAGACAGCTTTTCAACGAAACAAACTTTTTTGTAAAACATAACCAAATGGAAGGCATACCAGTGGTGGCGGCGCAGATACGCTCGTCTTGGAACTGAACCATTTGATATGTGAATCCTTGTCCTTCCTCTCCAATAATATTCTTTGCGGGAACCCTTACGTCTTCGAAGAATATCTGTGCCGTATCTGAAGAATGTAATCCCATTTTCCTGATTTTTTTGGCCACTTTGACGCCCGGGGTCTTCATTGGAACACATATTAAAGATTTATTGCGATGAGGAGCGCCTTCACGAGTATTAGCCAAAAGACACATCCAGTCCGCCTGAGCTCCGTTGGAGATCCACATTTTGGTACCATTTATGATAAGATCATCACCAGAGGGACGGGCAGTGGTCAGAAGTGCTGCGACATCACTGCCACCGGTTGGCTCACTCACCCCAACACAGGCCACATAATCGCCAGCAATGGTCGGCGCCAAGAACTCTCTCTTGAGTTGATCGCTTCCAAACATAGTGAGTGCGGGGATCGCCATATCTGTTTGGACTCCAAGAGCGGTGACAACTCCCCCACAATTAATATTCGCCAACTCTTCGAAAAAGGCTATACTATAGGAATAGTCTAAACCCAAACCATTGTATTCTAAATGTAAACAAACTTTTAATAACTTTTTATATGACTTTTTATAAAACATTTACCCGTCGGTCGGGTTATCCCCAGAAGGCCTGCGTCACCAAATTTTTTGAAGACCTGATGAGCCGGAAATATCTCTTTTTCTTCCCACTCATCGACAAAGGGGTTGACATCTCTTTCGATAATCTGTAATTTAAATTTAATGAAAGCCTTATTGAACTAAAAATACGATTAAAACCTTTCGGACAGTTTTCCTGAGCTCTTCGTGTTGTGTCGTAAACGTCAGATTCCGGACATTCGTCAACTTAAATGTCGGACCAATTAATTTGAAGAACATTTGGGACTTAATTTGATTGAAAAACGCCATTATTTCAAATCAAATCAAAATATAAAATAAACAAATTGATTGTCAGTCGAGTCATTCACCCATCGGTTATCTCATTTGTAAAAATATCTGTATTTGAGCTGTATTTGAGCAAGCTAGTCCTAATGTACGAAACCAATGTAAATGAAAACGAAGTCAATTAATTGACAAATACTTGGATATTATGAGGAAATTATAAAATGATTATAATTTAGAGTCAGAACAGTAACTGCTCTCCGTTTATGAAGTGGTGAACACAAACTCGAGCCAAACGATAGAAGTTTATTAGAAGTCGTTTCGAACCAAAACTTGTCTCAAACTATGAAACAAATCTCACTTTTATTAACGTTATTTCGATTGACTTTTTTCAATAAACGAGTAAAATGTTGTCCTCTCAAGAGTTCAAACGAATGAAAAAATGATCAAATTGTTAGTCATTTGAATTGTCGCCAATTTATTAACAAAATATTGACATTTTATGAAAACTTCTAATAAAAACATTTGAATCAATAGTTTTATAGAATTTGTAGTAAACTAAAAGAGCTGTCGTTTAAAGTGAAGCTATGGTGCGATTGAAAGTTAGAGTCAACTCAACAAAGCTTTTGATTGAAAGGGATTCCAGGTCTGGAATAATGACCAAAATAACAGATCTGAACAGAAAATCAATAAAATATGTAATAAATTAAAGAAAGGGATAACCGCTTAAGAAAAATATTTGCAACAATTTTTTCAAATAACGAAAATATTGGGTCAAAAAACTGATGGACTCAGAGCTGAACCGCAAAATACTCTTCTTTTGCATGATTTGTAATAAGCCTTAAATTAATTTTGATTTTATTTACAAATTTTTTTAAATATTTATATAAAACCTAAAAATTAATGCAAAAATCATTGCTCTGAAGTCGTGGAGACATTCAATTTGTGGGTTGGCGTCGAACTATTGCTTCCGATCCTATTAGTGCCGATCATCCGATCCAACTCTGCCTGAACGTCACTTCGACTTCGATTATCAGTCATTGAATTAGGTGTTCGCGGAGACCCCACTCCCGGAGAGCCGACAGATTTTCGACTCAAAAGACTATTGAAAAACGTTTGGAGGACTCCCTCACCTCCGGGACTACTCTTCGCACTATCGTTCTGTGAAATAGATACCAATTTAGAAACATTCAGTGCTAAGATCTGTTAGGAACCCACCTGTGCGCCGGTGGGAGTTGTGTTGAGCGGTGTCCGCCTTTCGGGTGGTTTTTGAACAATTGGAGGCGTTCTCGTTGGCTGTCATCACAAACAATGAGTCAATAAATTAGTTGATATTTCAAAAAAATGTCAATAAATACCGGATTAGAACCGGGAGGGGTTTGTTGGTTAAGTTGTGTTTGCATTTTGAGGAGAAAGACCTGATCGTCTTCGGCGGTAATTTCAGTTTCTTTTTGTAAAGGCTGTGAATAAGTTCCGAGTTTTGAATAATTAATAAGAATTGAAAAATAGGTAAATATATACTGACTTTAGTGCTGACGGGACCGACGATCACATCGTTGTAGTCATCGTCGGGAGAAACCGACTGAATATTTTCATACAAAATAGCGATTTTCTTTTCGTTGTCCCAACCCGTGGGTCTGTCCACAAATCATTTCAATTAATACTATTTAAACCAAATTAAACTCACATAAAGACGGCGTCCTTTTCAACGACAAGTGCAGGCGTTTTGAATTTGAGTCCATATATTCTGTGCACCAAATATTTGTAGAGAAGATCACAGTTTTTGTTCACTTTAACGGAAACGTATAGCAAAGAGGCACCGACTGTCACAACACAAACAATTGGCATTAGATTTGATTTTTTCAGAAAATATATTAGATTTAAGGGTTGGGTCAGAAACAGATGGAAGAGTGTAATCATTGGTCATAACAGGTCTGTGTTTCTCATCATTTGTTATAACAATAATAAAGAAGAAAATCTGTGGAAATGTGTGGAAAGGCTTACATTTAAGACAAAACTTTCTGATGGCCTGTTGTATGAAATCAAACGACTCTTCTTTGTAATCGAATTCCTTTTCTAAAGTCGACATATAATCGGTTTTAGTGATTACGACCACAATATCGAGTCCGAGATTATGGGTGAGAACGCCATCGGGTAAGGGATTAGTGACTGAATTGGAGTTAATACTGCTTTTGAAGGCGTTATCCAAATCACTATTACTCCTTAACTTCACCGGAGAATTGACTAAACCCTCGATCTCATCGCCAGGAGATATATATTCGAGATATCGCTTCAAAACTATGGTATAAATAAACTGAAATCAGTTTTGGATTAAATAGAAATCAATAAATACTCTGTTGTTTGAAGTGATTCAGTGTTTCTGTCTTCAGATTAAGTTTGCGGATGTGTTCGTCCAACACTTTGGTCCACTTCTCCAATGAGTTTATTATATCCCAGGGTTTTGTCATCGAAGCAGTTAAAAGGACAGTCGTGTCGGCCATTGTTTGCTCATTGAGAGCAAACCTAAGCAGATGTGAGTTCCAAATACAGTTTCCGTCCAGAATCCAAACCCCGCACTGAGTCTGTTCGTCACGATATTCATCTCTGACCAACAGATGGTGATATTCAAGACCTGATCCCTTCCGCGTGTCTTCATTTCCTTGCATTTTAGCGATAAGTGATGTCTTTCCCGAATCATTTTCACCTAATATTCACATAAATTATCAATTATTCAATAAATCGACTGAAGTTTGTCTCAAATTTGAGTCCAGTCAACAAAGTCTTTGAATTTTGTCAAAAGTGGACAAACTTTCAAAAGAATAAAAAGTAATAGAATTGCGTTAAGAGAGACGTTACCTAGCACCAAAATCGCTTTATTTGAGGGCAATTTGTTTGTGGCACAGGTCTGGACCTGAGTTAAAATCGTAGACCTAAACAAACAAATCAAATGTTTATGAAATGTTGAAAACATTAGATTAAGTCGTGTTTGTTGTGGGAGTGGTTTAACTCATATGAGTCACACATTAAGTCTAAATGTGTGCCACTCTTTTGTCTGCCATGTCTTCGATGTCTTATATAACTCACCAAATATTCTGTTCATCGGTATCACTGATACTGTTTTGTTGGGAACTGTTATCGTTTTGATTACTTTTTGTAGTACTACTGATTGACGCCATTATATCCTATAAGAGAGTGAATGCGCTGACAATCAGTCCATACTTTGAGCTCCAATACAGACAACACTCAAACACTCAGTGATTCACTGAATGAGAGTCCAAACAGACAATTGTCACAAATTATAGTAAACCAATCAACGCATGCGTCACATCATTCTCTTCAGGGCTCACTTTGCCACACATTTCATCATTAATTTGAGCAAGATAATTTTAGTATCCCTCTTTAAATCTCTGAGAAACTTAATTGTGTAAAATATATGAATATTTCCAATTTATTGGACTGAAATCGAGGGTATTACTAATTTAGGTTATTTGGATGAGCGGCAAATAAAGCCCCTCCAGAGCTCCCCCACAGCCCCAACACTGTCTACCTCTGATCAAACAATTTGATTCAACAATAATTATGTCGAAAATTATGGGAATTGTTTGCAGGAGTTGTTTAATATAAGGAAAATTAATTTCTTTAATGTGAAAAACTTTCAAAACTTTGTAAGATTAGAATTTTTCAAAAGATTCTATTTTTCTCTTTTATTCTAAATATTGAAAGAAAAATATTTTTTAAAAATCGATAGAAAATCAGTTTTGAGGCTTAGATTTGATGAATGAATGCATTGAATGTTTGTTTGGAACTAATTATAAATAACAACAAAATAGTTTTAAAAGATGATTGAGTCACACAAAGTGAGAATATCTCAAATATCGAGCACAAAATATTCCACAAAATTCAAGCATTTTATCCAAATTGTGTTCAATTATTTGATATTCAAAATCGAAACGTAAACTGTGTTTAGAAGACATCAATATTTATAATCAGATTAGTATTTGATTTCATTTTAATGAAAACTACGAATATTTGTGTAAAAGTCTCTCAAACTTAATATCAGACGAATTGTCAAATAACTGATTAAATACATAAAGATTTAAATCAATTTAAAACTAACTTAACTCTGATTTACCCGAAAATATTTAACCAAATTATGACTAAACTGTTGAAAGCAATCAATACATTGAATCGTTTCAATGAAATTCAATTAATCGGAAAACAAAATCATTTTTTGGCCTCACTTTCAATGGTTTCCAACAGAAGGAAGTTATCAACTGTTGAGAGACAGAGCTCTCAGAGAGTCAATGGATTACCGAAACTCCCGATTCCTTCACTCAATGAGACTATGGATAGACTTAAAGTCTCTGCAAAACCATTCGCTAAAAACAGTGAAGAGTTGTATAAATTATATCAAATAATTGATGAATTTTCCAGAAGTGAAGGAACCGGAGCTAAACTGCACAGTCTTTTGGAACAGAAGTCAAATAAAACCGAGAATTGGTTATCACACGACTGGTGGACAGATAAGGCATATTTGGAGGGAAGACTCCCTGTCATGATTTGGTCGAATCCGGGGCTCGTATTCCCAGATATGGAAACACCGAGAAATCCAAACAAAGATTTTGTCGTTCACTTCATTTCGCGACTGATTTTCAGTTTACTTGAATTTAGAGAGTCTCTAAGGAATGGAATAAACCCCGAAATGAAGGCAAATAATATCAAGTCTGACATATGTATGGATCAGTACAACAAGATTTTCGGCACCACTCGTATACCTGGAAATCCTGTCGACTCTATTAGATTCGGACGACTCGACAGCTCTGATGTTTCTATAATAATAAGTCGATTGAATAAGTTTTATAAATTGAGTTTAAATCAGACGAACAAAGAGTCGGCGCTTCCTATCCTTCAATCGGCGATTCTCTATATTTTAACCCAAAAGCCCTCCGAAAGCATTCCTTTCGGAAGTTTCACTGCTTTAAACCGAAACGACTCCTCCACTGTCTTCTCACTTATGGATCAAAACTCAATAAATTCGATAATCGAGAGTCAATTCGTTGTGAATATCGATCACATCGAAGACTTTGACAATTTTGGTGACAAAGAGTCGTATTATAATCTGATGGGACGGCAATCACTTCACTCAGATATCAATAATATCGGTAATCGTTGGTTCGATAAAACTATTCAACTGATTGTCGTCACCAATAAAAGTGGTGATCGTGTCATTGGGACCGCTTTTAATTACGAACACACTCCGGCCGAAGGCGGAACTATCGTTCAAATGATGGAACACTCGATCAAACATTTAGTGTCGGACACAACCCGAGTAGCCATGAAAGAGATGCTCAAAGTAGACATCGAAGAGCTCCCTCTTGTTTCCAATGAAAATAAGGATAAAGTGAAGGCTTCGGCGGAGTTTTCTTTGCGAAAGTACTCAGAATTTGTTAATTCACTTGAATTACAAGTTTTAGAATTCAATGATTACGGAAAAGAGTTCATCAAATCAGTGAAATTCAGTCCCGACTCTTGGATTCAATTAGCGATTGGACTAACCTTTTACAGAGTGCACGGAAAAGTGGGCGCAACCTATGAGAGTGCGGGGACCCGGAAGTTCGCATTCGGCAGAACTGAAACAATCAGAAGTGTTAGCAATGAATTCATTGAATTTTATAAGAACTCAAATCTTCAGACACTGAGTAATGCCATCGAAAGTCATAAAAATTTGGTCAGAAATGCAGTTAATGGTCACGGAATCGATCGGATATTATTAGGTATTTGCCTCTCATTTCTTGTTTGAAGTGAAGTAATCCTGATTTCTATTTCTATAAAAAGGTTATTATTGTTCGGCACAAGAGTTCAAGAATCGTGAGTGGAAGTGGCCTTTGAGTGAATCCCTTCAAAACAACCCATTGAATGAATCTGATTATCAATTACTGGAATCACTTTATTCTAATGATTTGTTTAAGCGTTCGAAGCACTTCCATATGTCGACCTCTCAGGTGTCCTCACATTTGGCCGACTCTTTCATGTGTTATGGACCCGCCGTTTATGACGGATATGGCTGTTGTTATAACCCATCAAAAGAAAAGATAATTTTCGCCATTTCTGCCTTCAAAGAGAACAACGGAAACACATCTGTCCTCAAATATAAGACAGAATTGAAGAATAGTTTGCAATTCTTGAGACAAATCGTTTCAACGAAACCCAAACTATAATTTATTTCAAATTGTTTACCATTTTGTTAATTATTTTATTCTAACGTTTGTTCTCTTCTTTAGATTTATTTTTGGATAACTTTTAATAATAACTGTAAATACTTTAACACAAATTAAAACTTTTATTTCAATTTTTTTTTTGTTTAATTAAAAGTTTGCTTAAGTGTCGAAAGAGATGAAAGAGAGTGGAGAGGGTTAAGAGGGCGTGAAGTCTGTCCTCTGATTTAAATCGAATTTGATTATACCAAAGGGTAAACAGATATAGAGATAACTGACAGCGATATACAGACTAAACATATTTAGATATTAATATTAAAGAAGACTTTTAGGGTTTTAGAGTTGAAAATAGGAGTAATTCATAGAAAATGTTTATATCGTTGAGTCGTTCAAAGC
>JAQGBD010000579.1:0-27229 GCA_034698165.1 Punctoribates punctum | reverse complement strand
TGGTCTAGCTGTTCTTGTTTTTGAGTTATCTCAAATATATATAATGGGGTCTTGCTCTTAGAAAAAGACCCAGTATATTTATAATGTTTTATCTCTATAAAGTGCCTGCCTTTGTAGAATTGCATCTAGGTATCGTCTGCATTTTCTACCCGAGATTCTGTCACCCAAATCAGCATTTTTTCGCCGATTCTTTTCATTGAAGATTCCAAGAGATCTTTCCAGAAATACCTGAGCGAAGAGCAAGAACCCAATTATTCAAAGTGAATAATAATTTTCAATCTAAACCTGCTAATTAATCCTATGATGGAGTAAACAATGTTGTAGTTTAGCAATGTTGATGGTCATACTTATTCCATTTATAGACTTTATCCTAGATGTACCAGTTTAAGTTTTGAAATTTTTCTTAATAATAATTACTGGCTTGTTCATTTCTCGATATATTCATGACATCGACTGCCATAGACAGCAGAGTTTCTCATAAATATTAATGATTTTTTTAAAATATTTCTCAAAAAAGATCATTTCATTGATCTAAGAGTACATTACTGTGAAATTTGAGGAAAAGCGCGATTTAATAAATTTGGTTTATTTTCATCAAAATTGAAAATAAGATAAACGACTGAATAAAAGTTTTCTTTGAATTCCAACATTTCTATCAATCATTGGTTTACTTAGAATTTGCAAAAATAAACTTTTGTTCGGTGTCTGAAATTGAGCTAATTTTCAGTCATAGGAATCAGTGATAAAGTGTTCAAAATATAACGAAATAACAAATTTTTTACATTAAGACAACTATTTATAACTAAAATCATTTTTTATATGCCTTAAAAATTAGAATAAATCGACTTCTTTTACATTTAATGATTTGCAGTGTTGAGGAAAATGCTTTTCTTATCGATCAGACTTTCCATCCAATACTCCATTGAATATTGATTTCACCCAATATCCCACTATTTTTCAACCATTTGTTTGCTTCGTTTTTATCGAATACAATCCATTTATTAATTACAAGTCTGAAGATTGTCACACATTTGACGCTTTGATTCAAATATTTGCTTAATTTGTTGTCTACCTATAGATTTGGGACTGATTTTTATAATTATATAAATCATTTAATTACTTTAATGTCTTTCTGAACCTTTGAGGGATCGCTAATTTTTGACTTTCAAATTTACATAGTTGATAATTTGTTTCGATAGATTAATTTCATTAAACTAGAGTAACATCAATCCTAATTGATTATGGTCTGAATGGTTATGTCACCTCTTTATGTGTCTCCTCTTTATCTCATCTATTTATTTATTGTGAATCAGCACAAAATGCATTAATTAGTTTAATTAAACAAAACAAATATAAATTAATCAAATCTATTATAAGATAAAGTCTTGATTTAGATTTCTATGAGAATTGACTTTTAATTATATTCGTTTAAATGAATTCGCTGTGAATTCATAGATATAGAGACCATTTATTTCAATTCTGTTTACTAAAGGAATCCTTTAGTAAACGATTTAATGATAAATTTCCCGAAAATTTCACCAAAAATTTTCCTCTTTTTCGATATACCATAGCTTTGTATCAAACAATTCAAAAGTATATATTTATGAATATATACCAGACTTAAAATATTTTTCACAAGTTTTGTATTTAATATTGATTTGAATTCAAACTCTGATTGACTTTTATTTGAAATCATTGCTTAATACGAAGTGAGGGTTAATTAGGTTTGAAGACTAGTATAAAATCAAAGTAGTGTTGAATAGGATTAAATGGTTGTGTCAGTCCCTTAAGGAATATTTACATTTGAAGAGTTAATGGCTATTCTAATGTTTTGTTGTCAGGAACGCCACCGGCGTTGAAGATATGGTGCCGTTTGTTCCAAACTAATTGACTAAACATAGAGAATATGCGCTTTTTAGTCGATATCACAACAGTCTTCTCATTGACATCCGACTCATCTGAGCTCAAAGTCTTATACCTGTCTCTCATGTCTTACATTCATTGGATTCTGTGTTCAAAATACTTATCACATCATAACATATATTAACCGAAACTCAATTAATTGAATAAAACTTTGAAAATAAGAAAAACTCATTTAATAGAAACAAAAAATGTGGTCTTCTAATGACATTCTTGGTTATATTCATTATGTTGATGGTCATTTATTATTCCATTCATAATAAATAGAAACGTTAAAAGATTGGTCAGAGAGAGGGAAATGGATTTGGAGATGAGTAACAGTTCATCGGCTAATATAACACTTCCACTATGTCTTAACCTAACCATAAACTCTGAAAATAATTCATCAAAATATTTGTGTATAGCCGGCAACGACTCTTCACAGTCTTCAGTGACCGCTATAGAAGAGAAATGGGAATTACCTTTCAATTTATGGCAGACTGTATTCATAGCCACGTGTATAGGCATTTGTATAGTAATCACAGTTTTAGGTAATATTCTTGTGTTGACCGCATTTGTTGTCGAGAGAGCTATTCGACAGCCGAGTAATTACTTCATCTGTTCGCTGGCGGTCTCCGATCTTCTCATCGGAATCATTTCAATGCCATTCTACGCGGTTTATGTACTTATGGGGCGCTGGGAGTTGGGTGCTATACCTTGTGATTTATGGCTGGCCACTGATCACACCGTTTGTCTTTGTTCAATATATACCGTTCTTCTGATAACAATTGACAGATACTGTTCGGTAAGAATTGCGGCCAAATATAGAAATTGGAGGACAAAGAAAAAGGTGTTATGGATGGTAGCCATCACTTGGATCGTTCCTTTTCTAGTATTCTTCATAAGCATTATGGGTTGGGAACACTTTGTGGGCAAACGAGAGTTGGAGCCGTACGAGTGTGCCGTTCAGTTTCTCAAGAATCCTGTTTTCAACACCTCTTTAATTATCGGCTATTTTTATGTGACTATTATTGTGCTCTTCATTCTCTACGGCGGTATTTATAAGACGGCCAGCGATATGGCCCGTAAGGCAGAGGCCAAACAGAAAAAAATGCAGACATTAGTCTCAATGAGTCGACCAAATGATGCCAAACCTGGAATTGTGATCTCAAAAACTCAGAGCACTCTTCTCAGTCAAGACAAGCCTAAGGGCCAGACATTAACCACTGCTCCTAACGATCAAAACGAAGGCGGTCCTCATAATGCGGTCAAGAATTTGGAGACCACCAGTTTTAATGACAAAAATAAGGATAATTCCGATCAGGACAGGTCTAGTTCTCCCATCTTTGACTCAGACGAAGAATCGCCGCCAACACAACAGTCAGTTCCAATCAAAGCCAAAGTTAAAACAAAAACCCCTAAAGTCGGCAAAACGGCAAAGAATAAGATCAGTGCCAACTCTACTAAGAGGAGTACAGCCATTGAGGCCATAATTCAGCCCCAGTCCACTCTGACAGCGTTGATCCCAAGGTCTCCAATAATAACTGCAACCACTAAACTGGATCTGATTCCACCCATAAATTTAATTAAAGACAATTCATTGCAATGCAGTGCATCCAAAAGCAATACTCAACCAAACGATGCAAACAAAAAATCTGTTTTCACTTCTCAACAACTGAGTAATGAAAGCGAGAGCCCATCCCTCGACGAAAATGAGACTTCAATTAATAATCATCGACGACCAGAACCGCCTTCGACCTTAGACATTAAGCCCATCGTTAACGACGAGCCACCCATTCCTATGGAGGCCAACGAATTCGGATTCATTGACCAGTCGACGAGTATAGCCACTGTTTCTTCCAAGTATGCGATTCAAGAATGTGCACCTCTTCCACTAGAAGTCAAGACAAATAGCAAATGTTCGCCAAACAGCACAAAAAAGGTTTCCTCCACTCCTCCAATGGTTGCCACTTATGTCGACTGCAATTCGGCCGACAGTTCAAAAACAATAACTCGAGTGACAAAAGCCGATGAATTGCAGCCAATCGGTGATAACGAGCCTTCGAATGCTTCGGCTAATAAAGAAGATAAGGACAAAGACAATGACTGTGCAATCGGTGGTGTTAATATGATCAGTAGCGACAATAACACAGACAAAAAGTCTCCGTTAAGCCAGACTTTAAGCAAACGACTCAGGAATGGCAGACGAAAGAAGGAGAAGCGCCAGAAGTCCAAGTCTGAGAACAGGGCACGGAAGGCGCTGCGAACTATATCTTTCATCATGGGCGCTTTTGTCATATGTTGGACACCATATCACATCACATCTTTGATCGAAGGTTTTTGTTCGGATCGGATAAATGGATGCGTTAATAACCATCTCTTTTACTTCACATACTTTCTCTGTTACGCCAATAGGTTTGTAATTAACATAAAATAATTAAATATGTTTTGTTGTCGACATTTAATCGTAAAATTCATTAATTGGTATTACAGTCCACTGAATCCGTTCTGTTATGCGCTTATGAACCAACAGTTCAAGAAAGCCTTCCTCAGAGTATTGCGCGGAGACCTACACAGGACTTAATAATTAATAACCAAGAGTACATTGACTACGCTGACTACGTTCACTATATTCAATATATTTTTAGACTTAATTGACTCTAAACCACAAAAAAACATATCTGTTATTAATGTTTTGCTGACATTTTTAGATCCAATTAACTGATCCAATATCTGTTGTCATCAGATTTGAAGCTTCACTTCTCGTTAATAGAAATAAATGTGTTTTAATGAGTTTAAAACTATACGAACAACTGTTCAGTCAATTGATCGCTGGTTGGTTTCAGGTCCATCTCATTCACCACATATTACCATAAATTCAATTCATGTAAATACTTCTGACTTTAGTTTCCCATAAATCTGTTTTAACTGATTTTCCAAGAACTCTAACTTTTGTTATGTATTATATAAGTTAATAGCAATTAGAGGCCGACCATAATCGGAGTTCCACTCCATTCAAACAATTTATTAATATAATTATTATGCTCTCTGTATTCAAATTTGATTATCAAACTCATTGAAAATTATGTAAATAACAGTTATTTATCGCTTATTTAATGTCATCCCTTTTGTTATAAAATCCATATTTAATTGTTTGGCAAAAGATGTGAACAATATTGCGATCAAAGTAGTTGTTGTTGTCGTTTATAGACAAATAAATCTATTAGAAGACTATTATTATTATTTCAATTGTTGTTTAAATTATTCTCAATTCTCTTCACTTCTGTTATATATTCGTCGCTTTTCATAAAATATTCGCATTTAAATCACAGATAATTTGAATATTCCTCACATTTATCCCTTATTTTTTAAATATTCAATAATTTGAGGCCCAAAACAACTTTTAGCTACAACTGATTGCAAATAGTATCATGGTCATTTTAATAATTATCTGGGATATAATTATTAGACTGGTTTCACTTATAATAACACTTTTGGAAAAAGAGATTTAATAATAATATTAATTAATAATCAATTAAAGTAATATTTTCATCGATTGTTAGATAATTAGAGACAACTCTTGAGTCGTAAGTTAAAAGTATTGAAACGAATTGCTTTTATTCATAACATAATTATTGAATAAATGATATAAAATGTGTTAAAATCAATATTAAGAAATTGAGTGAAGACTAATCGGGTCTATATATAGACATAAATGTTACACAATATTAGGACAAACTTTAATAATACCAAAGATTAAGAGCAGAGTCACAGTAGTGGACACAGACATCAATAATGTGAGTGACGGCCAGCACTGGACAGAGTATATGATAAACAATTTAATATATATTAGTCTCAATCTTTCTTCTTGATCTTCTTCTGCAATTCATCAGCCGACTGATCCAAAGGACCGCAAATATATTTTCCTTTACTGCAGACATAATAATGTATGTCATGAAGACTGTGATCAATGGTATTAATGCGTAAAACTGATACCTCTCCGGATTAGTGGACACCCAAAAGTCATAAACTGAATCCTTGAATCTGTCGGACGTCATGGCATTGCCGTTAGGGATGTCCTCCTCCTGTAAGTATATATTAATGTATATTAATGTTGATTATCTATGAGTGGGTTCTGCAACTAATTTGAAATGTCATTCATTACAATCAGCATATATTTGAAGTGTTCCTCAGCATTGGTTGTGTCCATCTTCTGAGTCGTCAGATACTTCTTGTAGTCCTTCACACAAAACAATCCGTCTTCTGGTGAATGAAAAGAGAAAATCATTTAAATGATTGCGATTATAATAATGACTTTCTTTAGAAACTAATATATATTGAGTTCTGAGAAAAGTTTTTATTAAAAGTCTCACTAATGAGTGGAAGGGGAGAGACAGAGCATGAAAGAGGGACTGACTCACTATTGTGATCACTGCACAAGAAGAATAGGTGCAAATATGTCTTCAAGAATTCTGGCAATTCTTGATGTGTTTTAGTGTTCTTTCCCAGAGTTTCAAAGAATTTTAGCCATTCATCGAATTCCACGACAGTGTCCTCCAAATCAGAGGTAATAACAGAACAGTTATATAACAACAAATAAAACTGCAATTTATGAGAGAAGACATACTTTATTTTCGTCGGCATAAAAGGTTAATTCATTCCACCACTTCTCGAAAATAGCTTTCCATCGATCGAACACTTCTTTCTCCAATTTTCCTCGTCTTTGAATCTTTGCAAATCTCTCCGCCAAAAGACAAAAGTCATTCCAAGTGAGGATTCCGTCCCCGTCGGCGTCTATTCAAATGTTCCCAAATTTATTTTTATTATTATTTTATTTCACACAAACCCAAGACTGACCCCAAAAGTTCAAAAATATGAACAAATGTTTGTGTCGTAAAGACATCGAGTTTTCGATTTCGGTAATCAATCAAATCAACTGAAATTAGAAAAGAAAACATTCAATAGTTTTACATACTTTCAAATATATGTAAATCAGGGCTAAACTACTCTAAAATGTCTTTATTGTAATTCTCATTGAAATGTGATATAGGCTTCTCTCTATAAAATACAATTTAACGCAATTTTATCTATAAATTCCCTTGAGCATCACTGATTAGTTAAGCTACGAGTAGGATTCGCTTGGTATAACAATTATTAACACATATAAAAGAGTGTCGAAATAGTTTTTGTTTCTGACCGAATTGAATCTAGAATAGTTGGTTTATATTTGTTATGCAAGTCGACAATTGTGGGCTTCAAATATGAAAACTAATCGCAAAACGAATAGCAATGCGGGAAATAATGAAAATCCCGGAGAGAATCAGTAATTCATATGATTGTCATTTTCTCTCTAATTTTGTTTCTAAAAGTTGTGAAAATTGTCAAATCAAACAAAAAACTTATAAATTCATCGTTTCTTAAAAATCAGAGTAAAAAATATGAATTTTAATATTTAACGAATAATTTACATAAATTTAATATTTTTTATTCTGTGCTCATTGAACCACAAATTAATGAAAAGGGTTTGATAAACGACAAAACAATATATTAATATGAATTAAATATTAATTACTTGAATATTGTTTTAATTAAAATCGAAAGCAAAAGTCCGGAGAGATTTTCTTCGTTCAGAATTTGAATAGAAATCCAAATAAATAAACGGAAAATGAAATATATTTGACAACAT
The DNA here is from genome assembly GCA_034698165.1 of Punctoribates punctum. Classification (NCBI taxonomy): domain Eukaryota; kingdom Metazoa; phylum Arthropoda; class Arachnida; order Sarcoptiformes; family Punctoribatidae; genus Punctoribates; species Punctoribates punctum. The sequence goes on along the minus strand of JAQGBD010000579.1, from coordinate 19,644 downwards.
TTGACAACATTTTATTGGAACAGATCTTCTTATTCTCTGATTTGATGAACACATTCAACACAATTATCGATCAGTGGAAATGTCATCGCATTAATCATCTTCAAGACTCATATTAATCATTATAGAACAAAATTCACCATGCTTATTAATTCAATTATAATGGACAGCTTACCATAGATAAGAATAAATTAGTGAACATAACAATAATCCGGGTCCTATAAATACTTGTGATTGAATATTGCATTTATCTATTGAATCTAATCTCTGATAAATTGGTTCTCTTCTTAGAATTGAGGTTAAAATTAGTAAATATTGTATTCTTACCCAGAATTCAATGAAAATGATTATAAGTCGAACTAATTTAACACTCAGTTCAACACAACTCCAAACGATTCTAAAACAAATCTCTTTTGGTGTCTAAAAAGTAGACAAAACTCAAGACTTTTAGAGTTCAATGTTTAGAAGTGAAGCGCATTTTTGCTGAGTTTTATCTTATTTTCTTTGGATTCGTCACAATCTCATCCATCAAATTACTATATTTTGATTTAATTTAAATTTTATTCTGTTTGAAAGGCCGACACATATCGATTGGAATGGAATTTAGATTTATTGAAATATAATTAAATAATCACAGATTCCGCGAATTCTCTAAAAGTGATGAATATTCCGATTAATATTTTCAAACAAAATATTCTTCAAAATCAATTGGAAATACTCACCCCTTATGACAAAACAAATTGTGTCACAAAAAACTAAACAAAAAGAAGCAAATATTTAACTGTTCACTGATGGCGAGGAAAGTCGACTCAAAGCCATATAGAGTGCGGACTGAGTGACTCAGATCACAATTCTATAATTAGATTCATTTAACAACATTTTGTTTTTAAAACATTCAGAAAATTTATACGAAAGACAAAGTTCTTGAGCTAAGTATACGACAGTAAGAGTTACTGTTGTCTCCATACATATCTATAAAGAGTATAATCTATTTAATCACTGATTAATAATAATCACATTTAATTTTAGAGTAAAATTGCCCGAAATATGATAATAATATGGGAATATAATTGGAACTAGGAACTAATTTAATCTAATTAATAAGAAATTTGTGGTAAAATTAATAAAATTTATTAAAATTTTCAAATATATAATAATTGATTAATAAATGAAAGTAAAAACAAATATTAATTACTCGTAAAGTAAACTGAAAAATGATTTATTGTTTTCAGCGTTTAATTAAAATTTTAATAAAAATAATAATATATTTAATCGAAATAAGTTTGGAATGACTTTGAATTTAAAGAAATAAAAACATTTTGAGTATAAAATTTAACACAAAAATAAACCACAGTTTTGTAATTTGTTATAAAAGTTTGAAAATCTCAACACATATTTAGCACAGAATGTGAGCGAAGGTTCAAAATTGGAAATCCTTTCAAACGAGAGTTTTGACTATTGGTCACATCCATCACATTTAGCACCTCTTTGTTCATTAGGTTTAATCACTTATGGAATAGTTTGGAATTAAATTGGATAAGGGTTTCGATGACATCACTCTCCTGTTGCCAACAATTCACTTGGAAGAGCATTGGAATATTAGGGGTGTGCAGAAGAGTCTGACCAAATATTAGACCCAAATTCTTGGCTGTCATCAAATTCCTGCTCTCATTCATTGTAACCCTTTTTAAAAGAAATTATTCAATAATAGAAACGTTGAAAAGTAAGTGCATCTAATCTGGGACTGACTGACTCACTGGCTGACTGAGTGACTGATTGACTCACCTGTGCAAATGAGCGATGAAAAACTTAAGTGTTTGATAATTAGCCGGCGGTAAGCCATTGACGGCCTCTTTCATTGTAGTTATTCTAAGCTCTAAACCGGGTTTTTCTGTAAATTAAAATAATGAGTGAAATAAGAAAATTGATTGATATGTGACTCACTTATGGCGGTAACAAAGTTTGGGTACGCGTCGAATGTAATCAAAGGAATAGGAAGGGAACGGAAGTAAAGCTTTAAGACACCAGTAATTACATGAATATCTTCGAAAGACTTGAAGCAGTGCTCTGCCTGTTCCCAATCGGTCTCGAATTTAGTCTTTAGGGCTTCAATTTCATCGGCAGAACCGGACACTCGATATAAACCCTCTGTATTTAGACCTTAGAATATAACAAATATTCAATTAAAGTATAAGAATTGAAATTTGGAAAACAAATCACCTCTTCTTTCGATTTCTTTAATACAAAGGTCAACAACAAAGGGTCGGATGTTATTACTGGCCTTTACGAAAGTCGTCAAATCCACGCCAAACACTCTTCTAATGTGACGCAAATCGGGACTAAAATCAAATCATTTTTTAGTCATTGAGTTCTTTTTTAAAATTTGAGGCAATAATTTAAAAGTGTACTAGGTAATTATAATACCTGCAATCATTTGGAACTTTTTCAGAGCATTTGCGATGAGCACCGAATCTATAGAAAATGTTTAGCCAATAATTTAATAAATAGTTAAAAGTAGTGCTGACCCGCAATCATCGCATTTGACGCCCTGACCAATAATGCCCCAGATGAAATTGCCGCAGAAATCGCACCATGGTGAACCCATGAAATTATGTGTCTTAAAATTGTGTACTTTTTCAAACTGCTGCACATCTATAGCGGTGTCACTGCAATCGAGGTCTTCATCTTTGATATGTTCGTAGTTTGAGATCCGTTTCATTTGGATTAAGTCTTTATTAGAAGAACGACCTTTACTTTTGGTGGGTTTGTTCCTCTTATAGAGCGTCATATACGGAGATTCTTCATATTTACAGGAATTGCTCAGATTTGCGATATAGTCAGAGGCGTGTAATTCCATGAATAGAGTGATCAGTCCGTCGGCCACCAAATCATGGATTGTATCGAACTTCTTGTCGCCGACATAATGCTGTCCGTCGTAATAGAGTCGGAAGTTTTTCGTTATCTTATTGAACCTCAAACTAAGAGTCATTTGTCCCCTATTTCGGGAACTCTCTCTCACTAAATATCTACCGTCGACTCCATCTTCAGATAGCATTTGTTCTGCTACTTCGCGTGAGAGCACACCATGAAATCTTTGGTAGAAAAGTAACTTTTAATTGATTAAAATGTAAGAACCACTCACTCTCTGCCATAATATTTGGGTCTATTGGGTATATCCCGATGACATATAACCCGTTTCGGTGTCGGAGCCTTTTGTTGCAAATCATAGACTGGAATAAATCAATTAGATTTGGTCACCGATTGAAGGGAACATACGGTAGTGCTTCCAAATATTGATGTCCACAATGTTAGAGCTCTCCCTTTGGTTTATTTGATATCTCACTTCTTGTTTATAATAATTGGGTTTTGGTCTTTCGAGGGCTATATTAGCTGCCATTGACTTCTAATAGATAATTAATGGGATCAAAGACTGACTTTTTGATGACATTCACATCGATAACAATTGTTGGAAACAACGCCTTCAGAGTTCAATAATATTGATGCTGTGCTCACAGTTGAGCGCAATGTCCATAGAGTCTGGTAATAGTCTGCGAGGGATCTATTGGTTTATATATTGGTTTGAGGCAAATGAAAGTGAGTCCTCTGACAGAAGCGGGACTCTCGAACTCGTTTCACAACTATTAATTGTGGTGTGCTCTCAGCCCTGTCCTAAATCACTATCCTATTCAGATTGTTATCATAGAAATGCTTCGATTATTAATAAGAACATTAATTCTTTTGGTTTAACCTGAAATTTGAAAGCACTGTATGGCTGAGCGATCAGACATTGAAATGCAAATTCATATTAAAGGATATTCTTTAGAGTGGTTTCTAAAGAATCGCATTTAATAGTCAGACATAACGGAAACTAATGTATGACTGACTTATACACAATCTATGCACTGATAATAACAACCAAAAGAATAAAACATTAATTCATAACAAATTCAATTCAATTGGTTTTTAGTTTTCATAATTCAGCGAATAATATATATTTTCAATCATTTTACGTAACATTCAGTGGTTTACTCTCTTTTAGCTTTTCTTCGTTTGGCTTCAAATCATACAATTATTGTATGATTTGAATTGAATTCTGTTAAACAGTTCCACAGATTATTTGTGGCACTTATTTAGCTAATGAAAAGTTGAACTTTCAATGTTATGACTTGGAATTCAGTGTAATATCGGTTTAATGAACTGGTTATTCAAAGTTTAATGTATTTATTCGTTGGTCAAAATATGAATGAAGTGTTTCTCATATTCAATGTCATCAACTTTTCAAATCATATCCGGTCTCAGGTGTTGTCAAACTGTGGTCTATGTATTCCATATCATAATTGACTTTTAAGTCCACTGTTTTTTGAATAACATCAGAGAAACTCTTATTTATTGTGAATCCTTTCAAATACTATTTGATGTCGTTTTGGAGAAAATTGTGTAAAATTCTTATATCGGAACACAAGAGGTTTGATGACAAACAAAAAACCGAAAAATCAAAATGTGTTTCACTTAAGTCTTCAAATCAGATCAATTGCGACCAAAACAGCGGAACTGAAACTTCAGAAGACAATAAATGTGAGTCCACTGACAACTGTGACCGAAACAGACATCCGGTCTCCAGAAATATGTCTGTTTCGCGTTCAGGACGTTATCGCCAGAAAGTGCGGCGAAGATCTGCTTTATTTGATATCCCAGAAGTGGTTTCATCGAAAGATAATGACATCAAAATCCAATCAATCGATTGTCAACTTTTGGATATAAACCCAACTGAAGATCAATTGGTTTCATCAGCAGAACTCTCAGAAAAGTCGGATACTTCTTAAAAAGGAGTTAAACACATTTGTCGACTAATTAGAATCTAGTTCACTTGAAAATTCCTAAAATAAATTCATTTAATTATTTAAAACCCAATTCTTTGATATTTTATTGCATTCGGTGTTATCTTTATTAGCATTCCTTCGGATTGTATACATCAGATCAAGAAATTAAGAAAGTAGATTGCTCATTTATCAATTATCTGTCAGTTTATTCTGGATCTTCATAACAATTGGGATCTAAATATTCGATTATATTATAGCAGTTAAACAAATTTTTAACAGATTTCAAAAGATTTTAAATTATTTAATAAAATGTTTTTTATTTTCAATGATTTGAATTAATAAAAACTTTGACTCAAATCATCAAAAATAAAGTAATGTTGAGATATATTGAAATTAAAGTTAATTTGATATTATGATGATTTTCATTTGGCCTCTTCGGGGAAGGGTCCGGACATTACGGTCCTTATAAAGGCTGTTAACATAAGTTTTAATTAGATTTGAATAATTAATGCAAATATATTGACAAACATTCGTATTTGATGAACCCATCCTCGTCCTCTTGTCCGGCACATTGTTTCATTATTTCTTCGACTTCGGGATCAGTTAATTTTTCGCCTATTTATTCAATTTGGTCAGAATTGAAGTATGAAGAGCTTTGGACTAACCTAATGATAAGAGGACATGTGCCAGTTCTCCGGCCAACATTGTGCCGTTCTCTGCCTTGTCGTAGACTTTCAAACCTTCCATAAAGTCTTCATAAGCTCCGACTTCTTTCTCTTTTTTGATCTGACTGTAGATCGGAAGGAATTCTTCAAAAGTCATCTTTTTCTCACCTGGATAATAATTCATTTTTCACTTGACTCAACTCTGTTTATTCAGAACTAACCCTTCTTTTTAGTGCCGCCGTTCTTCTCAATCATTGCATTGGTAGGGCGGAGATCCAGCGATCTTAAGAGATCCCCCAAATTGACATAATCTACCTTGGCCTCTCCCTCAAAATCATAGATATCGAAGTGCAGTCTCGCCTCTGAAGTCAATTGAAAGATGAGTTAAAATTGTATTCAATGCTTAAAATCATTAAAACTAAAGAAAAAATATTAAACTAATTAATAAAATTTAAGAATAGTTTGATAATAAGGATAAAAATAAATGTCATTCGTTTGTTATAAGATTGTGTGAAATGTTTATGAAAGAGATGGGTAATGGAGTAAATATAATGCTCTTCCAAATTAGGAATCGGATGCTTAATGGGAATCAGTGCTAAAAATAGAGGAAAAGCCTGATTCGCATTACTTATTGAGTCAATGAGTATTCGCTTTCACTTTATAGCAGTCATTATATTCTGGATCCGATTCAAGACTAGAATTTTTGGCATTCATTTCAGTAGTCTTTTAGAGAATAACTGATAAACAAAAGCCAAAAATAAGGACACGATTCCAATGAATGGAAAATCCGAGCGAAATGTGACACACATTCACACATTGTCTGGATTTTTGTTTTAATTACTATTTTTAATCTAAAACTAATTAAAATAATTTTACAAAACATTATACATATTCTAAGCTATGAATTTAGTGGAGAAAAAGTTTGGTTCTAATAAATAATTTGAAATAATATTTTGAATAAAGAGATTTACTTACTCTCAACTTCCGGAGGTTTAAGGTCTGCCTATAATTTTGATAAATTTTAATATACAGACAATAATTATAAACAGATTTTATTGAATATTAACAATTCTTACCATTTCTTATGAAATTTGAAAAATTCAAACTCAAACAGTTATCAAAGAATTGAACACAAGAGAGACTACACAACACTTTCCTTACTTTCTTGAGCCGGATCTGAACGGATGAGAATCGAAGTCAAAGTGATTCTTGAGTTTCAATTCTAAAATAGATGTGATCTGAAGGCATGCGTTATAACAAAATGGAATTTAAGGGATGTCTTCACAAACCTCTTCTTTTGACTCGATATCAGATTTTGAAAGCAAAGAATGAACTCCTCATTCATTTGTAAACCAAATATATATTCATCTGAATCGCTAACAAAGCATTGAAACGCAAATTCTTTATTTAAAATCTTAGATTCAGCTGAAAATCTACACTACTTTTGATGAATTCATGTCTATAGATACCCTTCATTTGGGTCATCCGTCTCGTCAGGCCATTGATTTATTTGAGAAAACATTTCTCCAATGGATTTACTATCACTGATAGTCACTGATATCAGGTTTATTGTCAATCATTATAATGATTAGAAAATGAAATTCTTTATCAAAATTGTGGCCAAATAGAGGTTCGTCAGACTTGAAGTGATTGTTGGGCCGATTGATTGATTCTTAGTCCAACAGATCATTACATATATGAATAATCATGCATATAATTCACACAAACACTCAATTCTAATATTCATATAAAATAATTTCTATGTTATTGCCTAGGTTATTCAATTTAGCCCCAAAATCAAATTCATTTTAAGCGCTAAATATTTAGGCATTGATTGGATGAAAGGCGAGACATATGACAAACATGTGATCATTGTTTATATTGTGTGGCTTTGAAAAGTGGAGTTTTGATCATTTTGACAGTGATTATACCTTGGTCATAGGAAAATGATTTGCTTTCTATGTCATAAATGTTTTCTCAAAACGAGGAAACCCTTTGAAAATAGTGTTAAATTATGTAAAACATTGAGTAAAAGCAGTGAAGAGAAGACTGAAAGAAACAAATACTCGAAAACAGTTTTATTACCGAAAAGCAGTTTTCCATTAAAGCACTCCAGAGATCTCGAATTGAAACCAAATAATGTAAATGATATTCATTTTTCATTTAAATCATTTAAACTCAATAATAATATTTTTTAATTGAAGGATATATCGCTGAAAAACTTCAGAAAGTTGGCTCTCGAAAGAAGACCAGGGGCTTCATTCGTGTTACACGACGGGCCGCCCTATGCTAACGGTTCCCTTCATTTCGGTCACGCCATCAATAAAGTAAATATCCCTCTAATTGTTGTTCGCAATGGTTTTCAGTTAATGTTTTAAATAAAGTTCTTGAAAGACATGATCTGTCGGCGAAATGTTTTGGAAGGATTGGAAGTGGTGTTCACTCCCGGGTGGGACTGTCACGGACTTCCCATTGAACTCAAAGCTATTTCATCAGATTTTCAAAACTCTAATCCGAGAGATATTCGCCAAAAAGCTAAAGAATTTGCTCTGAAAGTGATTGAAGAACATAAGACTTGTTTCACTAATTGGGGAATAATTGGCGATTGGGTTAACCCCTATTTAACTATTAATTCGGATTATATTCGGAACCAAATCGAGTCCTTTCATATACTTCTAGAAAAGGGTTTACTATTCCGGAACAAAATGCCTGTTTATTGGTCGCCATCAGCGCACACGGCGTTGGCTGAGGCAGAGCTCCAATACAATGAACATCACGTCTCGCAATCAGTTTTCGTTTCATTCAAATTAAAACAAATCCCTAAATGTTTACAACAGTTTAGTGAAATTTGTGCAATAATTTGGACGACCACTCCCTGGACACTTCCCGCCAATCAGGCCATCGCTTATTCATCAAATATCGACTACTCTGTGGTGACATTTGAAAAGTTTTTGAACCAATACTTCTTAGTGTCAAAAGATTTAATACCATATCTGGAAAACACATTCTCTTCGAAAATAAATGTCAAACAAGTAGTGAACGGATCCCAACTTAAAGACATGACTTATAAGAATCTGATTGGAATAGATTCGAATGAATGCCTTCCTTTTTTAGACAGTTCTCATGTGACCACAACTAAAGGAACCGGTTTAGTTCATATCGCACCTAATCATGGTTTGGATGACTATAAGCTCATCACAAAAAATAATATTCCAATTAAGAGGTGTATTGTCGATGAGTTGGGTCGATATGACACTCCTTCTGATAAGATGTTAGACAAAAAATTGGTTTTAAAGGAAGGAAATGAAATCGTAATGAAGTTGTTATCAGATTCTCTACTTTTAAATCAGGACATAATTCATAGCTATCCCTACGATTGGAGATTCAATGAACCGGTGATTGTGAGGTCGAGTCCCCAATGGTTTCTCAATATTGATAGCATTCGAAACGAATGTATTGAAGCCCTCGAAAGAGTCGTTTTCTATCCGGATTTCTATAAGGAATATCTCATCAATCAGTTGAAAATCCGTCCGAATTGGTGTATATCTCGTCAGAGGTCATGGGGTGTTCCCATACCTGTCTTCTACAATAAAGAAGACAAAGATTTCAAAACTCCATTGATTTCGACCAAAATTTTAGAACATATTAATAAACATTTTGAAGAAAAAGGTTGTGATGAGTGGTGGCTCTCACCTATCGATCAGTTGGTTCCGAATCATTTGATTCAAAATGATTTAAAGCTATCGTCCAATGATTTGGTCAAAGGTAAAGACATATTTGATATTTGGTTCGATAGTGGGATCAGTTGGAAGACAGCTTTAACTCCACCAAACATTGCGGACATGTATTTGGAGGGTTACGACCAATTGCGCGGTTGGTTTCAGTCTTCACTCATATTAAGTGTCGCCCTTCGAAACTGCTCGCCGTTCACAGCAGTTAAAGTTCATGGCTTTGCATTGGACAGTGAGGGCAAGAAAATGTCAAAATCTATCGGTAATGTTATTGATCCCAACGATATCATTGAGGACAACAAAAACCCGAAAAATAATTGTGGATCAGATGGGTTTCGGTGGTGGGTAGCAAAATATGCATCCGATCACAAGGACCAGAGGGTTGTTTTCCAACATTTCAATGAAACTTTGACTGATATTAATCGGATTCGTCTGACCCTTCGCTTTATGATCGGTGTTCTCTCAGATTTCAGCCCAAAAGATGTCTGCAATTTGTCGGAAATGAATATATTAGACAAATATATGTTAAACCTTTTGCACGATTACTTAAATCACATTAACTCTAACTATAATTGTTTTGATTTGAGTGCAGTGACCGACAGATCCCTTAAATTCATAGTAAATCAAATCTCTGGCTTTTATTTCTCACGAATCAGACATCGGTTATACTGTGATAAGAAGACGTCTCTAAGAAGAAGGTCCTGTCAAACAGTTATTCTGTGTCTTTATAACGCAATTATGTTTAATTTGGCCCCAATTTTGCCGCATATTATGATCGAAGCCAACAATCATTTGCCGATTAATAAAGATTTCATTTTAAATAACGAAGAGTGGAATCAGAAGAATATAGAGGAAGACATGAAACTGATTATATCGATGAATGATGTAATCAATAAAAACCTTTTTGGAAAACATTTGATTGAATTCGATTGTCATATAAAAACTTCTGACAGTAATTGTCTCAACAATCTATCGGTGAGTTCTGTCCTTTCGTTCAGTCATTTAATTTAATTGAAACCCTTTACTCGATTTAATGCAAAAATTAATTATTTTATTAAAGAAATTTCAAACTGAATCCGATTCAATGGACTCCGATTTGTGTGAATTACTTTTGATGTCTTCAGTGAAATACAACGACTCAGGAATGTGTCGGAGGGATGGCATCACTTTAAGCGGATGTTCTAATCAAAAGGATTTTGAATTATTTATAACATCTGCTAATAATAGTTTATGTCATCGGTGCAGACGTTATACCGCACAGAATGGGCACCACATTTGTGACCACTGCCGACAAGTGATCCTAAATTAATTCTCAACTCATTTTAAATTTGAGAATATTTTTCATTTGATTTAATGACTAAAAAAGTAGTAATTATTTGGAAAATAAATAATATTCTGAATTAAAGGTAACGGAAATCATATCTCTCTCTATGGAAATACCTTCACTCAAAAGATAAGATAACTTTAATCTTTAATTAAGTCAAGTATTGGTCACAACATTGTATTTGTTGGGAAACTTCGATAACTTTTTCAAGTTTTTGTCCTTTAGTTGTCTTGAAAATAGACTAATATTAAAAATTTCAATAATAATAGATTTGGTTTTAAGGAGAGAATATGAATAACCTTGCTCATATCGACAATAACTAAGTGATATTTGGATAAAAGTTATTAAAATATTTTATAAACATTTTGAGACCTATTTTAGTAAAATCTTAAAATTGGGTCAAATCTGAAAAATTATAATATTTTCAGGTTTTAGGTTTGAATTCAATTATATATTAATCGCTGCAATTAATAATTAGAGTCAAAAACTAGCTAGATCAAACAAAATGACCTTATTTTGTACTTGACAATTTTTTTTGGACAAATAAAATTCGAGTGATAAATAATTGAAGAAATAGAGGTGGCGTTGCACTCAATCAAAATAATCTTGATATTCATAAAATCAATAAATTGCAGTAAAAAAATAATTTTTAAAAAATTGGAATAATTTGATTGAAGTCTATAGAGAGGAACATAAGGTTTGAACCAATGAGTCAGTGATTTAGTTGTTGAGTCAGTGATGGCATTACTGATGGCACACAATATCAATGAGAAGCTGTGCCTCAAAGAAGAGTCGATGAGAGCCTCTCATTAGTGGAAAGCAATACTAAAATCTTTTATCATTGAAGAGATTCAATGAAATTCAGAAAAACATAGTTTTAATAAAAATTTTACGAATTTTAATAAACGTTATTCAAAGGCTTAAAAGCGTTTGATTTCAATTAGATTTGAATTAAGTAATGATTGATATCACATATGGTATCAAATGATGTAATGATGTCCAGACGTGTTGTCGGAGTGATTGTTAGAAGTGGTCGCAAACAAACCAATAATTTTCTTGTAATTGATTTCAGAATTATTTGAAAACATCTGTCGATTACTTTAATTTGCATTTAAATCAAATCAAATCAAATAATTGTCTCAAAACTAAAGAAGTGATTCTTTTTTGACAGATGTATGGCGTAAGTCAGCCGACAGTATATCACGCATTGATCGTTATATTCCTCGAATTCTTCGCGTGGGGTCTTCTCACCACTCCTGCCATAACAGTATTTATCATTTTTGGTTAACTATTATCTCATTTAAGCTCTTTGTCATCTGAAAAAAGGTTTTGAATGAAACGTTTCCGAATCACACCTTTTTAATGAATGGCCTAATCGTCGGCATCAAAGTCAGTGTCCAATCATTTGTTTATCAAATAATATCCAAAAGCGAATTATCTCATCTTTCAAGGGATTCCTGTCATTCCTGAGCGCACCGTTGATAGGAGCGCTGTCCGACCTCTGGGGCCGCAAATTCTTTCTCTTACTGACCGTATTCTTCACGTGTAGTCCCATTCCTTTAATGCGATTAAACACATGGTTTGTCCGGAATGTTGTCTTATTCTGACTAAATTGTTGTCCAATCAGGTGGTACTTCGCTATGATATCTCTTTCGGGTGTGTTTGCGGTCACCTTTTCGGTAGTGTTTGCATATGTGGCCGACGTCACCACAGAACACGAAAGGAGTGCAGCCTATGGACTGGTGTCGGCGACCTTTGCTGCGAGTCTGGTCACCTCTCCTGCTTTGGGCGCATACCTGAGCGCAGTCTATAGTGAAAATCTAGTCATTTTGTTGGCCACAGCCATCGCTATATTAGACGTTTTATTTATACTATTCTTCGTTCCCGAGTCCTTACCGGAGAAACTTCGCCTTAAGTCCATATCATTGTGGGAAACGGCAGACCCTTTCGCCTCTCTTAGAAAAGTAGGAAAGGACCGAATGATTTTGATGCTATGTGTGGCAGTGTTTCTCTCGTATTTGCCGGAAGCCGGACAATACTCATGTTTTTTCGTATATTTGAGAATTGTTATGAACTTCAGCGCCGAAGACGTGGCCCTCTTTATCGCAGTGGTCGGACTCCTCTCAGTTGTGGCACAGGTTTTATATAACACTTTAAACAATTGAATTATTTCTAATCTAATATTTGTGTTAAAGACGGCAATGCTTTCAATGCTTATGAAAAGTGTCGGATCGAAGAACACAATAATGATTGGACTCCTCTTCGAAATGTTTCAACTCATGTGGTATGGCTTTGGATCCCAGACCTGGTCAGTCAGTCATCAGTTGTTTGATTCCTTGTTAACCAATGAAATGTTATGTCTGTTAGGATGATGTGGACGGCCGGCATCATCGCATCCCTGGCCTCCATTAGTAAGTTCTCAAACAGCTATTTGTTTAACTAAACTGATTATATTCGTGGAACAGCCTATCCGGCCATCAGTTCTTATGTGTCGACTTATGCTGACCCCGACAAACAGGGTCTGGTGCAGGGAATGGTAACTGGAATGAGAGGCCTCTGCAACGGTTTGGGTCCAGCAGTTTATGGCTTTGTTTTCAACTTATTTAATGTCGATATAACTCATAACGTGCCAGTCGTGGGTCAATACCCGGGCGGCGGTGAAAGAGGTGCTCTTCTCATCAATGACCGAATGTTGAACTCAAGTGTTAGCCATTCTTTGAATCTGCCAGAAAACCAACTGATTCCGGGCCCGCCTTTTGTTTTCGGGGCTTTTCTCGTATTTTTGGCTATTCTGGTGACGGCTTTCATTCCAGAGCTGATACACTATGAGAGTCGACATAACTCTCAGAGTGAAAGCGGTGTCACTCATAATGTGGGCCGAAATGCCTCCAAATACTACTACACTTCAATGCAATACCAGCGCAACGATAATCAATGCGTCAGTTCTAATGCCGTCGACGGCAAAGGAAGCCCTTTGGGAAGTGCCGAAGAAGACAACACTTGTGAACATTCCCTCAAATCAATTACAAATCCTCTTCGTGTCAATGATGACCATAGGTTTGAAATTTATAAGAGGGGACCGACCAATAGTGAAGCCCAACAGCCTTTAATCCAGAACTTGGATCCCTTATGAGTGATGTTTTGTGATCTCTGTTTAGTCGATTCGGATGACTCTTATAGCTCTCAATCACGTCGTTATCATATTCTGTAAAATATATTTTTAATTCATTATTATTGAGATATTTGTAAAGACTATTGAAATGACGAAAACTAAATATATTTTATTCATTTAATAATTAAAACAAAAATCTGTTTTACATTAGATTTAATTTATTGTCACTTAAAATGCCTTTCATTTCAAATATTATTTTCACTCAATTTGTTTGACAAAAATTATTTTATTTTACTTTTTGTTAACTCTTCTAAATCTATAGAAAATCAAATAAAATGACCCGTTTTCCGAAAATCCATCTTTTTATTAAATTTATCATAACTACCGGCTATTTATCAAGATAATACCTTAAATTCATGTTAAGCCCTCCTAAAATTAATAGCTCAACCAATAAATCAAATCTATGATTAATGAACTACCACAATTTTGCTGAAGCATAAGAATCAATGAGAAATGACATGTATGCGGAATACCATGAAATGCATGGTATTCATTGGATATTCAACTAAACCCTGAGCTTATTTCAAATTATAACTTAGTTTTAAGTTCAAGAAATAAATTAGAGAGAGTTTAATCCTGCAAATAATTAATAGAAGAGATTTGGCAAAAACCACTAAAATCTATATTCTGGGTATATATTGAACACAAGTTTAAATGTGTGAACACATGTGATGTCATACGGTATTAATGTTTTGGTTGTAAACATGGAAAGTCTCTCAATATTTACTTTCAATTCAAAGCTTTTGTTTTCTTTGATTTAGTTATGAATTAATTTAAAGAATCATTTTTTAAGAAAATTTATCATTAATTTTGATAAATATATTATAACTGGAAATGAGTGAAACCGATCTTCAAAATTGAATTTCTTTAGTAATTACCAAAAGTTTGATTATTATTATATCGAAGAATATTCTGTTTAATTGGAATCAATGGTAAAATTTTTGATTGATTTGCAATTTTTGAATCGATTGAATCAATTGCTGTAATTAAAGGCATTGTTTGGCTTCCAATTGGTCTTCACTTTGATTTTGTTGAGTGTTTTGAACAAACTTTCGGTTCGGTATTCGATGGGACGATGGCTTCTCTCCAAAGGGTAGTCTTCATGTCTTTCCCGAAACTCATTTTCATTGTATTTGAATTAAACCAATAGTTTGGTTCGATATTTGCATCCGAGTGACGAACAGTTGAGAGAAACGGTGGGTTTGCCGAAGAATAGCAACAAATCAAATAAAAACAAAAGAGAAAACAAAGAACAACAAAAAGACAACACTTTTAATGTTCCGCGAAATATATCGCTATCACTGGAAGCAGTTCCAGTGGAACCACTAGAAGTGATTCAACTGCCATATTATGCAGAACTTCAATGGTTGGTCGACTTCGGGGTTTATGCGGTTCTTATATACTTTTGCACAGAATTTTACTACTTTTTGATACCCAATAGTAATGAATATAATTTGAGTCTAATCTGGTGTTCACTCGTCGTTGCCTTCAGTTTGTCAGTGATTTTAATCATTTGATTCGATTATATTTAAATATTTTTCCAATTTTCAGGAAAATATTGTTTTCAATAACTGGCCTTTACTTTAAAGGCGGAGACGAAGCAATGGGAGAGCGATCCCTTTGTATTGTCTCCGGCTGTCTCTTCTTCTTGACCGCAATGATTGTCTTAATAGCCGACGAAAACTTCTTAGAGTTCGGTTTATTACCGGCGTATCAGAGCTTCAATGAGAGTGCATTCAAGCTATTGGAAGCGCACTCCATGGCCGACACCGCCAGTGGACCCACATCTCTACTTATGCTGAAGTTCTGGCTGGCCGTCTGGTGCGCACTGATCGGCGCCTTCTTCACGTTTCCGGGTCTGCGAGTGGCCAAAATGCATTTGGATGCCATCACTTACGCATCGGGTAATCACTTACTTCTGTGAGTGCTTCCAATCTGTTCTCCGATTCGTTGCTTTGATTCAAATCTTTTTCAGAGTTGTGTTGAATCTCAGTTTTATTTCTCCGCTTTTCATAATTCTGTTGTGGATTAAACCGATTGCCAGACAATACTTTACAGTGAAGACCTGGTCATCCCGAGGAACTATGTCAGTCCCCTTCTCCTCAGAGTATCTGACAGTCACTTAATTTTTTTTACAGAATGAGTTCTCATAGTTTTGAGACGACACGAATCGTAGTAATTCTTTTAGTAATTGGTCTGAGACTGTGTCTAATCAGAAGATATCTTCAGTCGTATCTGAATATAGCGCCACAAAAGCTGACTCTAATGAAGAAAGAGAGCGGACGTATCACTAATGTTGACCTCAAACGACTGGTAATTACTATTCTGTTGTTTGTCTTTAATACTGATTGAGTTGTGGTTCGACAGATCGCTCGAGTCTTTTACTACTTATGTGTGGTTACTCTTCAATACATAACTCCGCTCTTCATTTGTCTCTTTATGACTCTAGTTATGAAAAATTTGGGCGACTATTCCTGGAGTAGTTATATCGGGAATAACCCAAATCAAAGTAGTGTTCACTATGCGAATACAGTGAGCCAAGAGTCGGGGCCACAAATGACTATTGCGCTCCTTAAGGATGTCTTCAATCCCATTGTGCTCAGAGGTCTCATGGGATTTATGGTTTGGTGGTTGTGCTCTGTTTGGTTCACTACCACTACCGTAGGTTTTATATATCACTCATATTTTTCCTCTAATTAAAATCAGTGAACAATTGCTCATAGATTTAGGAATTCCCCAAATGTTTAGTTAAGAGTTTATTTAATTCGAATCATTAGTTAATTTATAAAAAGAGAAACAAAACAATAAATCGGAGAAAAGTTAATGACTTTCGCCTTTCTTTCCTGCAATTCGTTTGAAATCATTCATATTTGTGGCCGAAACGGGGGAACCGATGATTGAGAGGCAATCAATTCGCGTCACTTCACTATTCGACTGATTATTCTCAACGAATATCTGTTGGAATAGTATTTAGAAAGACATCACTTTTAGGAGAATACAAACCAATATATTCCTCACGTTTTGAAACTTAACATAACGTAAAGGAATGGGAACTCCTTTGGAAACGTCTTCTGGACTGAGTTCCAACTTTTGGATGGGCTCCATAGAAGATGCTTGGTCAAAGTCCAGACTGTGCGGAAGGTTTGTGAATAATTTGATAACTTTGGGGCCGTTCTCTTTCGGGCCAAATATCTTCAGAGAATGTAGTTTTAAGGGCTGATTGAAGGACAGGTTTATTATGAGCTGTTCGTCACAATCAGACTCCAAATAAGTGTTGGAACCACTGCTCAGACAACCCGAGAGGTTGTGTTCATCCGATTCGTTCAAACATTCAGATTCCGATTTGTTTATAAAAGAGGACAGATCTATATGTCCGGCCACTAATCCGCCCTCAGAATGAGTTCCTTCTTCACTGTCAGCGGATCCGACCAATTCTCTGATCTTATTTTCGAGTGCTGTCGGGTCAGCCCCTCGAATACGAGTCAACACCACTTTGTTTTTCACAAATATAAAGGTCGGCATCGCTTCCACGCTATAGGACTGCGCCGTTTCTGTCATTAAATTGAATATAAAAATAAGACACATGTCTGGCAAAGACAGGAACACATATGCAGGACATATGCAGGACATATGCAGGACTTATGCAGGACATACCCGGGCACTCCTCGACATCCACTTTGAGAAACATAGCGCTCGTAAACTGATTGCTGAGTCTCTCGAATACCGGTGCGATTCGTTGACAGGGACCACACCTTTGGACAAATCAACAATTAATCGATTAGATGAAGAGGAGGTTCATAGATGGACATCAATGGAAAGATACAGGCTACAGAGGGTGTACAGGGTGTACAGGGTGTGCAGGGTGTAGAGGCTGATCAGTTACATACCAACTCGCGGTGAAGTCTATTACCAACAGTTTGGTGCCACTGTTTGCCAGCTCTGTCTGGAAGTGTTGGTCGTCTCTCATCACAATTACCGGCATTTTTGAGAATTAAATAAACTCCAAATATGTGTGAAATTTGATTAAATGTAAAATTTTATTGAAAATAAAATAATGAAATTTGTTTTAAAAAAGTGCAAAATAATCAGCAGTGAGTCAAACACATAGTCTGTTACCAAAAGAAGACCTCAAATGGAAGCTGTGATTGAGTGCTATCTTTCGGCCGAAAAGGGCTCTCATTTCAAGAATAAGGGCTACAAAAGTGTTGAATTCTGTAACGCTTTTCAGTAATTAAAACATTTGAAGCAATGCTGAGAAGTGAAGGCATTTACTGACAAATGAGAATTTCGGCCACTTTTTAGCCAATAGAGTGTTCCGTAAGTCTATTGTCGGCTTCTACTCAGGCTCTCAGACAGTGCACTGACTTTCGTTTCTTTAGGTCTTTCCTTAAGTCGTCGTTCAATGACTTGAGTGACATCGAAAACAAAAGCTTTAAAACATTTAAAACAATTTTGAAAATAGTCTGTCGACAGACTGTCGTTTGCTGTCATTCCGATCAAAAGCTCTCAATTTGAATGATTTGTATAAAAGTTTGACTCAAATCTAAATATTCTCTAAAAAGTTGTTTCAATTGACTGTATTTGGATTCTGTTCCGAATTTGAATGTTTTCCTCCAAAATATGGTAATTAATGCTATGCTTTGACTCAATATTTATCAATAGAACTCTGAATGACCACTGATTACTAGATTAGTGATTCTCTGATTAAGGATTAGGGATATTTTCAATTGATTTTGTGTCACTTTATTATATCTCTAATTATTTTGAAGAAAAATTTACTTTAGAGCCTCTGATAAGCGCTTTATTTAACTCATAA
The DNA here is from genome assembly GCA_034698165.1 of Punctoribates punctum. Lineage (NCBI taxonomy): Eukaryota > Metazoa > Arthropoda > Arachnida > Sarcoptiformes > Punctoribatidae > Punctoribates > Punctoribates punctum. The sequence goes on along the minus strand of JAQGBD010000579.1, from coordinate 1,119 downwards.
TTCATGCAATTTATTGAAATTTTGAATTATTTACAGAGAATTGTAGTGAGAAGTGTAGGGATTGCTTTAAAACTTTTGAAGTTATCCAGGAAACTACAATTGGCCAACCAATGAATGAGTTAGGTAACTCTGCTCACATTTCAGATAACTTTATCGGCTTCAGGTCTATCCCTTAACGCAATTCTAATGAGTTTTGAATATTTCCATTATATCTGTTCATCAGATAGAGTGGGGAAACACCATATCTTTTGTCAGAACAAATGAACGACAAATACTAAAAACTATTCTTTTGTAACACATTTTCGAGACATATATAAAAATTTGTTGTGATATTAGCCTATTTGAGAGAAGCCTTGGTTACCCCCACCTGATGATCAGGGTTACAATGGTTTGCATGTCTCCAACGCAGTACTGGTTTTGCGTTTAGTCTCATTGAATGAAAGCGTGGGAACAGAAGTTAACACAACTGCCAATCAAATCAGTTCCCAACGATTGACCAAAAAAGCAGTTTTAATCAAAACGCAAAATGAGTCGAAAATAATTATGAACTGACCCTTCATTTCGTCAAAATTAAGACTTTGGTCTCAAAACTAATCGCTTTCCGACTAAATATAAATTGTTTCACAACTTTAATGACAACTTTTAAGACTGAATTCGGAAAATAATGTTTAAACAGTTAATCGTTTTGATGACAATAATTGTCTCTTCCATTAAATGTCAATCACTTAATCCAACTCTACTTACACTCAATGCGGGTAAGCATTCAATTATTCTGTTCTTACGTTATATTAACTTAAAATCAGTAAAATATTTGATTCAAAGTTATTGAGAAATCAAAACTTTTGAACCATTTGTTTAAAGGGCTTCCAATCTGTCAGTCATTCATAGAAATCGAATTTCAAAGAATATTAGATTAGAAAATATCAATTATACAATTACTTAAATTATCTTGTATATATATTTATAATAATCTTGTATGTAAATCGCCGAGGGGTGGGTATAGCCCGGAATACCCTCCCTGAGGCCGAAAATTTGGGAAACACCTGAGATTTTATCGGCGAAGCCGATAAAATGACCGCCGAAGGCGAAAATTTCGCATTTTCGGTGCAAATTACAGGC
>JAQGBD010000578.1:0-27297 GCA_034698165.1 Punctoribates punctum | reverse complement strand
ACTCAATAATTTTACGATTTTCTCATATGAAAGTGAGCATGGGAAATGAGTTTTGTGACGTAGAATTGGAAAGAAAAGTAATAAATGTGAACGAGGACACTTTGTAAATTCTAATAAATTTAATAATTAGATAAATTATTTGAAATTTCAAATTAGAGATCGTTTAGAGTTTTCAAAAGGTTTTATTGAGTCCTTTGAAAGCGAAGACATTCAGCGTTATTGATATGACAACTGAGAGTGAAATAGAGGTGAAGCCCAGTCCAGGACACGGTTGGGATTCTTTATATCAGTTGAAATATCGTGTTTATCGTAAAGTGTGTCATATTTTATATCACCTGCACCTCCAAAATTGGTGAATCCATTGGGGACTGGCGGGGCGTCAAAGAGTGTCTTCTTGTTGTTTGTGTAGGAATTCCTAAATTTAGTCCGCAATGAATGCCTTATTATTGAACAAAACTGTTGTGATTATAAAATAACTGCTATTATATACCGACTTTGTTGGTGTTGGTGACGGTCTAAGTGTTTGGCACAGAATAGAAAGTGATTTAGCGTTTAGTCTGTCTTTTGAAAGAGTAGCTGAAAAGTAAACTGAAAAGTGTTTTGAGTAAAAATCCAAAAATTGATTTTAGCATAAGTCTAGTCATAGCAATAACTCTCATATTTCATAGCGAAGGGGTTAATGGAAAGTGAATGGGTTAGTGACAGTCATTCACACACAGCCATAAAGTGCTACTCTATTTGCCATCACTGCGACCCAACTCGGCTTTTGTTTGCATTTTCATACCTAAGGCTCAAATTCGAGCCATAATTTCAGAGGACAGAGACGTGGTGTCAGTAATTCCAATGTTTACTTATCAAGCATTGCGCTCACCATATATATGACTGTCTGTGCCCTAAAATATTAGTTTGAAAGCAATTTCTATTCCTTAATAGTTGACAACAAAACAATTTCATCTCATATATAGATAGCAATAAAAAGGAAAACAACAAAACTGAATATAATCGGAGAGCAGAGAACAGCACAAACAGAGCAGATATACGGCACACACATAAAACATTGATATCAGTGACCCATTACAGCGTTCTTTGCATATTTACTCAAAGAATTTTGAGCCAACACTACAACACACTATTGAATATTGTTTGTGAGTCAAAGAGATGGTGGGGATGGAAGTGATGGCAGTGCTCTTGGATTTGTTGGTTCGATATTCAGCGTTCATCTAAAGTATATTTATAGTGGAAAGTGAATATTGAAGCGCTTCACACATTGTCGAGCAATTACTCACTGCTACAAATAGCGAGATTAGCGAAGACGACCAGTTCCTCAGTAGCTGTTGATAGTACCAAAAGCGGTCCCCTTTTAAATATGCATATATGCATGAAATGCGTGTAACACTACTATAACACCCGAACGATATTAGAGTAAAAATAGTAAAAATACTTATTTTATGCTTTATGGCTGACTCTGGCATACAATGCCTCAAATATATTACTGAACAGCTCTAAAGAGAACAGTCAGATACCATACCATAGTTTGGAGAAGAGATAGCACAGAGAACACCAATATTAGAAATCACATCAAATAAGCCATTCGAGTGAATGAGATCCACCTGCAAAAACTTTAACTCCTTTTTCCGGATCAATGCCTCCTGTTTTATGTATGTATAAAATGTATGCATAAAACCCATTATAACCGTTATATCTATAATACAATATATGATGAAATGGGCGGACATTATATTGATTTTATGAGATTAGTATCGCCTCTGCACTCACTTTTTGCACAACTATTTAAAAGCATGAATGAGCCCAAGATATTAATGACACTCCGATACCGATTAGACACTTCCACTACAACACTGGCTCTCAATATTCAATTCTCAGTTAACATTATTTTCCATAAAAGTCATCCATCAACTTTGCCTGTTTTCTATTATAGCCTATCAATTGTATGCAAACACCATATTCTATGCATTCATATTCAGATTAAACTCCCTTTTCCACGATTCGGAACAGATTTTTGGATGAAATCAAAATAAAATTAACAATTTATGAATGTATACTATATTTATGACAAAATGAGAGCCATTTATTGTGATATAAAAATTAATTCCAATTGTATTCAAATTGTTTTTTACACCAATTTGTGGCCTCTGTTGTGTCCAATTCGTTGTCGTCGGAACTGTTAGTAGTTTAGGTGAATGAAGTGGACTAAGAGTCACAACTAATTAGTGTTTATTAATACCAAAAATAGACTTAAACCGATTAATACAAAGGTTTATAATAGACTGTGAGGTTTGAGTGTCTGAGGAACACCTTATATTGAATTCTGGGTGAAAACTATGTGATTCGCAATACTAGGTAACATCCAGATAGCGCTCGAAACTAAGGATTGACTCAAATTGTTAAAAAAATAAAGTCGAATGATTATCAGGAAAGTCAGGCTACAAGAAAATGATAACATAATACCAGATTAGATATAATTAAAGATTTTGAAAAATTTAGAGAATTGTAGAAAATGTCGCCCAAAATAATGTCTTTGAATAAAGTAATTATGAAAACAATTGTTTGAGAATTTTTAGTGAAAAAAATCAATGTTTAGCCCAAAAACATTTAATTATAATTTGTTTGGAAGACTGATTCTAAGGAATTAAAAGGTGATTAATTGTGGGGACCGAAGACCTACATCAAAGATAAGGCACGAACGCCAACAGCTCTGTTCACTATCGCACAGACACTCTCTTCTCTCTTCTCTGCGAAAACTCATTGTCTTCACTGGTTTTTTACAACGTTATGCAAGAGTATAAAGAATTCATAGCTATTTAATTGCACTAATTTTTTAGTCGTGCGTTAATTGTAATTTTCCACTTTCTTGTCAACAATTGTTTTGTTTCTTCTTTTTCTTTTCACTTTCAATAAAATGTAATTTTCTTCTCCTCTTTTCAAACCATATTCTGATAAGTTTTTCTCATTAGAAGACAAACTTTTTATTTTATTTTTATTTCCCTTTCATTCTTGGCTTTCAGTGTCTCTCTATATGTGTTTTATTGTCTCTCTGTCTTGTCTTTGACTTTCTTCTGGTGCTTATAAATAGTTATCTTCCAAATAATGTCTGTCATTATGTGTTTGAGATTTGTATCTCTTTATGCATATATCGGATCGAATAAAACACAACGAAATGCAATAATACTAAGAAAGCCATACGTTTTTACATCCATTCTTCACTCAGGGAGAGGAGTTTCTGCAGAGAGAGAGAGAGAGAGAGAGAGAGATAGAGAGAGAGAGAGAGAGAGACCAATTCAAGTGTTGTTAAGGAGAAATTTCCTGCAAGTTTGGAAAATTGTTGGAATATGTTTGGAATAAAATACCTAGATATCCATTTGAAATAGAATTCCTTTTGATATAAGTTAACGATAAAGTAGTTTATTAAATAACAAAGAGATTATTCGAGTTATTAATATTGATCATGTTGAATTATGGTTGAGTTTTCAATTAAAATTATTATTTATACAAAAATAATTCATTTTGGGAAACTATGCCTTAATTAAATATTTACGTTAATTAAAAATTACCAAATTTTATTAATGATAAGTAAATTAACACTTAATTACAAATTAAATGTAAGTTTCAGAGAAAGTATTGCTAGAAAATGAATTAAAAGGGAGTTGAGCCCACACCCAGTGTTGTAAATATTATGGTGAGTTTAGCCAAAAGTTTGAAAAGTAATAAAAACTGAGTGCAAGTAATACTGTATTCCAGTTATTATAAAAACGGCAGCAAAACGATGGGCAAAGTCTTAATGTTTACCTCCAAAACATTTTTAGCGGTGTTTACGAAAAGAATTTTTTTTTCTAAGAGAAGGAAATATAGCGAAAGGAAAGTAATTCTTACGATTTAGTGAAATCAAAATAAAATAAAATGAGAAAAAGTCATGAAAAATGTGTATCTCTTCGGACAGAAATTTATTTGCCATAAAATTATTGTGGAATGTATTCTAAAAGCAATTCAGTCCACAAATGAAAGACAAATAAAAATCATTAAACTTTTCGACTCAAAGATCTATTGGATGAGACGTTTTATCGTCGAATAAGGGCTCATCTAATTAAGACCTGATCCCAACCAAAAATATAAATCATTTTTATCTTTAATTTTGATTTTAGTTTACAATATTTTTTTGAGAAATATAAGTATTGATAAAATTAATTGACTCAATCAAGTGGTTGCTAATGAATCTTTCCATTATCATTGCACCGATTGTGATACCCGGCACTTTTTCTCAGTTGGCAGGGTCAATTAGTGCCAACTATTTGAAAAATTTGTCTCAATGTAAATTAGCTATTAATTCGAAATCTTTATTTCGATCGATTAAAATATCTATCGTTTAATATATTATTATTGACCAAACATTTTATATTAGTCTCCAAATGATTTTGTTTTGATTAGAAAATAATGTTTTAAACAAAATAAAGCCGACAAACACTACGAACACTACAAACAACACAAACACTTGTAATTGAATTCAATTAGCTTTGCTTCTCATGATTAAACTCATAATCAATATATGAATTTGATCTTGCAGAATAACTTAATACAGTTATGAACAGCACTGGCAAAAGCACCGGCAGTGATGTGAGGCAACGGTTGATCCAAAGCATATCAATTGGCATATAATGGGGTATTGTGTGTATATTGCACTCAATTATGCACCGCTTGAAAGCAATACGATATTCACATTCATCATTGGAGGCTTTCCTCAGCCTTTCTCTACATTAATATTTCAGAAAAAACTAAATAATGTAACGCAAAGACGTCTTTATGATATGATCTGCCATAGAAAACAATCTATAAACTCAGTGCATAAGCCAATAGAGGAAAGCCTTCATATTTCTTAGTGATCTCTCCCCTACTTTCAAATGGTTTTACGTCGAAAAGCGAAACAAAACTAGAGTTTGAGTTAAACTCTTATCTACTATCATATGAATGGTTAACATATTTTTCAAACAAAATATTGAATAAAATATAAGGCTCGGAGAAAAATGAAAGTTTTATAGAAGAGCAAGCTCATTCCCATTCTCTAACACAACTTATTAGAATTAAATGTAATTAACAAAAATTTTAATTAAGATAACGAAAGTTTATCACTTAATCTCATGTTTTGCTTCAGTTTATGCATTAATTAATATTAATTATTAAATATTTTAATTAGAGTCAGAATCTAATCGATTGATTCTGTTCTCAGTCCAAAACAAGAATTCAAAATTGTGGAGCCCTTCAGACATGATTATAAATTAAAAATAACCTTGCTTTTATTGCAAATCAATATTATTATCGATTTTCAGTTCATTAAAAAGTGAGCCAGCACTTTTCTTATCACTTTTATTGACGATATTCTAAATTCTTGTGACATATCGATTGAAGGTTCCCACCATTAGAGAGTATCACCTTGCACATCTACCGAAATGCTAAAGAATGAGATGAAAAGTATTAAAGCTATAAATTTATATGAAACTCAATAATAATTTATAAGCCGTATATTGTGTGCAACGATTTTGAGGTCAAGGGTCGGCACAGAATCCATTATTGTATGTATTTTGAGCTGAATTTACGATCGTTTTGGACACTGATCTCAACCGCTATTACAATAAATCTGTTTAATAATTGTGTCTCTCATATAGTGTTTGAGAGCAAAGATCGCGATATGTTTTGTTGAGAATGTAATGCAAGTGTCAAACACTAGTCTGGAGTAGTGTGGAGTGGATGGGGTATGACTCGCACAGACAGTTGTCCGCAATTTATATTTCAATAAAGTTGTTAGTGATTTATTCTGGATGTCGGGGTCACCCTTAAAGGGGTCGATATGGCTATTAATTCATGTAGTATTCAACAAAATTGGCATGGCAATTGGCTCGCGTCTGCAATATTATAACCAGAAGTGACCATTGTCCATTACAAAGTGAATCATATTGTCCACTACAGTGTCCACACCAAAGTCCAGTGTAGTTTACATTAGAAATATGCATTTTGTTCACGTTATGAGTATTGCAGAGCAGCTGCACTGGCAATCGACTGGCCATCCACTGGCAATGGACTGGCAATGGTATCCCATAATCTATATAAACAGCTGCACTCATTTAAATCGAGCACAACTGACGATACATATGAATGTCATTTTCACCTGAAATACATCACCGTTTGTAATACCATTCATTCACTTCCAGTAATTCTCAGTTGGCTTTCATTGAGTCCGACACCACTTCGAGAAACAGTTAGACACAGCATATGGAAGACTACAACATATTCGAGGATAAGACGCGTGCCATCCATACACCGACACTACTCTCCCTTTGAGGCATTCACTCATATTCTGTCAATAAGTTGAGTCAAAAATAATAAATGAGTTACAAGTTTTCAATTGACTCCATTTGAATGACAAAAACAGTATTAATATTAGAAATTATATTCAAATATATTTTGACTCAAATAGAGAAGTGATTTGTCGACAAATTTTGACCTAAAATTGAATTATTTATTAAATTTGAAGATCGCTTCTGAATAATGACTCCGAAAAAGGAAATAAATTATTGAGATTTCAATTTTAGTCTTCCCTTATATATGATTATTGACAGGAAAAGCATGTCTTCATAACAAGTTCGGGAAGTGTTTGACTCTCCATAGGCTGTGTGTCCACCAAATAATGATATGTATTTGATATACGCATAAACATAGTCTTGTTTTGACGACTTGACGGCAATTATGGGCCGCAGACCAGAACCAATCATCGCGACCACCGGCATATTCGCAAAATTTTTGCCATAAGACACTACGGTTCAAAAGAGCGTCTTTTTCTAAAACCCAGTCCTCAAATACTCGACTAAAGAAAAAAATCGAAATAAGAAAAAAGTGTGAAAAAAGATGAAAAAAAAATTCAAATACGAGTTACGACTTCTGCAACGCTACTTCATTGAGGTATGAAAGCAGAGACAAAAGCTGTTCACAACTTCTTCGGAACCACTTCCTCTCATTCCTATCATTCCTAAGAATACAACCAATAATTTATACCAAAAATCGACTGAAAATATGTATTTACTCTCAAATCATGGATTCAAAAGTGAATTTGTTAGTCAAGTCTTTCTTGAAGTTTACAATTGAGCTCAAAAAGTGGTGACTCTATTCACTCAATTCAGTTGAGAGGTGGTCCTCCACAAAACTGACAAATTCAATTTGAAACTGAATCTTGCTACTTAATTGTTGTTTAGAATAATGAAAAAATGATTTGAAATTTTATTTGAAAAATAATTGTCAAACAAAAAAACAGTAGTAGTGGTCGGATGACTGCTGGCTATGGGTGAGTATCGCTCAGAATCCTTAGGCGTGATTCCGTTATTCAGAGGAAATATTTGGAAAAAAATGGTTTATCATACCTGTGCTGTGCTGTGCTGTGTGTTCACCTGTTTGTATAGCTATAGTTCTGGTGCATTGGATTTGATCACAAATGTCTTTTGAATGGCACAGACCGACAGCCATTACAACCATTATGTTAGCGATCATTATGTAATATAATCTCAACTTTTGTTGTCTGGATATCCATATAATAATCAAAGCAATCAATTATTAAATTCTAATAGTATTCAAATTCAACTCTCTTTTCATAAATTTTCAATGAATTGAATAATCAGTTGTTTTGACCAAAAGTTAATAAATTATTATTTATTATAATTTTAACAAAAGATGTTTTCATTCAAAAGTTTTTAAAACCATATGATTCCCATTATTTTGATTACAAAATGAATAAAAGTATTTATTTTGAAAGAATAGGAGGACGTAGTGGGGGTGGGGTTGGGGGTGGGTCTGTCGATATATCACCCAATTTTTTTTAGGAATCGAGGAACCTTCCAGCTAAATTCCGAAAAGAGTTTTTGATTTTGGACTAACTTTGATCAAGCTGAAATTTTTGTTTGTCATCTCTACGAATAGAGTAGATCTAAAGATAAACTCGCTTTATATTTTCAAATTGAGTTTTCGAAATGAGTGTGTGTGTGTGTCCAGGTCATTTCTGTACATCACTTCAATGCCTTTTCAGAGAAATATTTAATGAATAATCCAATTATGCATTTATTTTCTTAATCACTATTTATTTGATGTCATTATTTACATCCAATTATACGAAAGAAACAATTGTTTAAGAGATCGACAATTATTTATTATTTATCTAATGTCTGTCCGCCGGCGGTATTCGTGTTCTGTTAGCAGTAATTCAATGGCAGACCATTACACCACTTATTTTAATCCAAAAAAGATATTCAATAAGAAAAATAATCAGGTTTAGTTTCACGTTCTCTCCAGATAGTTTTTTTTAAATAAATTTTATCTTAGCAAGTTTAATTAATTTCTAATGAATAACAGAATTTATTTAATAAATAGCTCGAAAATTATTGTTAATTGCCAAGAATTGCCGTCTCCTCAACTTTACTGATAGGGTTTTCATCTGAGAATTTTACTAATATTCAAATCTACAAAAAAGCAAAGAAATGCTCAATCAAGCAATTACCTTAGTCATTTATATCATTTTTATTTAATTCATATTTGTTTAATCATCTTATTTTAAAATTAGACCAGATGCAAACATTGGCAAGCTCAAATTAAGGGAGCGATAGCATATTTAATTTGGAAGAATGACCATAATTTTAGTATGAAATGACCTTACTCCTCTAAAGTAATTCTTATCAGATTGTATTGTCTTTTCCAAAATTGGAGGTATATCCATATAATTAGTGTCGGATGCGATACTCAGAACAGGACTTCCATTCTTCCATTTATTGCTGAAATTATTCGAATAAAAATCGATTGAAAAAAATAAACCTATTTTTGACTTTTTTATAACTTTCCTCTAAAACAAAAAAAAGTTGGTTTTAGTGAAAAATTGAAGTCTAAAACATAAGAGACATATAAGACATCCGCAATCGAATGAATTTTTGTGCGATAATTATGTAATTGTGTAGACAGAGGACAGTCATAGAGAACAGGCATAGAGAACAGGCATAGAGAACAGGCATAGAGAACAGGCATAGAGAACAGGCATAGAGAACAGGCACAAACACAGGAAACACAGGTAATGCAACTGTTTTTTATGTTGAATCGCATTGTTTGCCAGTATTACAAATAATTTATCATTTGTTTTCTCTATTTTCCCAAATCATGAGAACTTATATTTTGTTGGTTTAGTCTATAAATCATGTTTTAATCGCAATAAAGATGTCTTCAAATATATTCCAATTATTATTATTATTAATTACTATATTTGGCAAACGTTTGGGTCGTTTCTCGAGACTGTAATTGCTTTTATGAAAACATTAAGTATGGAATGACCGGCACAGGCAAAGCATAGCCCAGCATATCGACAATTATAGATAATAGATCATCAATGCTATCACTGCCAACATTTAAACTACTGTTTGTCTGTCTCTTTATATCCCATTTTTTGTTGGCCTTGTTTTTTAGTCCAAACCATTTTCATAGGACTCATAAAAAAGTAATTCAACTTTTTATATCTTTATCTGATATATCATTTTATAAATAGTGGTTTAGACAAACGAATGGTGAATATTTCATAAAAACATCCAGGAATGCAATCACCGCTCTTATTATAACAATATTATGAAGAAAGTGGAGACCCATAGAAATTGAAGCCTTTGTTGAAAAGGTTTCTGTTTTTTATTTCTCTATTTATTTGAGTGAAAAGCAATTTATTTTCTCAGTTATTCTCAGTTATTATTATTCGTTATAAAAATAATGATTTTCACAATTTTTGGATTTATTTTTTTCAATGACTTTAAGCTCTTAAAGTTTAAGACCTAAACTCTATTCAATAGAAACGAAAAATAAAAATCATTTAACAATATTTAGGAACAAAACCAGAAAAATGAACAAAAATTCACAAAAAAAGAGATTAATAATATTGTATTGAGAAATACGGAAATGAGATATCTATTTGGCTCTTATATCGAGAGCAAAGCTGACCAAGACTAGAAAAAAACACCATACCGCGTTAAAAATGTATGTAAATATCCTTGTGAAAATTGAGAGCATAACTGTTACTTTACTTATTTTGGTTTTGTTTGTTTGTCTGAAATGAGATAAATTTGAATTATGGAGAATTGGCTCTTATTTTAGTGAACAATAACTTAAATCAATAACAACTGGAATAGAGTCCAGAGATTTAAAATTCATTAAAGAGAAAAATGTTTTGAAAAATATGTGATTATCTGACGATCGGTGACTTCGATGCGAATCCAAATGTAATTTATTCGGTTTGGAAAAGAGTCAGTCAATCGTTTGTCTAATGTTTGTATTTCCGGCAATAGTTATCTGTTAGACGAGAATAATGTGTTTGAAAAAAGTGGTCATAATTTTCGATCTTCTCTATAATTTGTGGGCAATTTTGCTGCGAAAGTGACTTTTGCGGGGAACACACCTCACGCCGAGAAAAATAATAATAACTGATTTTAACACATATTAAAGGCAGAGACTATTTATACAATAGTTTATGCCGTATATGATATCATAAAAATAAGTGCAACAGAAATATGTTTTTGCTGTTCAGCTGTTGGGCACTTCTTTTGCACTCTTGGCGGCAAAGAAATAGATATACATTTGATTTAAGTGAACCTAAAGTTTAACCTCAACCAGACTTATAGCCGGTCTTATAGTCACGTTAAAAACTCATTAGCAGTCGCCCCTCCATATAGATATCTATACACATAAGCCATACACGAATCATAATATAGAAATCTATGAAACAGGTATTCTCTTATGGTGTGCTGTTTTTTTGCTTCAATGGATAGAATATTTGATGAAAACTTTAATGCATTATATATCTTAAGGACGGAGGGGAAGGGGTAATATTAGGGGTCAATTTAGGGGTTATATAAGGGGTAATATTATGGGTAATATTTTGAGTAATATTAGGGTTAATATTAAAATCTTATGAAACTTAAAAAAAGAATGTCATTTAGATTGGGAAACAACTTATTTGAGGTCATTTTTGACTTTGGCCCAGATTACTTCAGCTATGAGTCATATATTTTTTGATTGCACCTTGCACATGTTTGATAAAGGAGAAGGACACAAATAAAATATTATTTGAAGCAAAAAATGTGTTTAAATTGAATGAAATAATATTTTGGCGACAAAAAAATGATTAAACTTTTGGTGATTAGTAATGAATAAAATACTTATTAATTACTATTTTTCATTAGAGAGGAGACTATTGGCTAATAAAGCGTTCGTTTTTTCATTTCTGAACTTCTGTTCAAATAAGTATTTTTCAACATATGACTGATTATTATAGTTATTATGGTTTGTAATTAACATATTGATAGTTAAGCAAAGATTTTCCACTATAATCATTATAATCAATGGTAATTCAATATCAATGGATGTGTTCTGAATAAAATAAAAACTTATTAGTTTGAAGGATAACTTTATTGCATTTTATTACAGCTAAATAAATATTCATAACTAAATGTTTCATTGAAAATATTTGTCTAATTGTTTAATCACAATATGCTGTGAATTATCAAATTATCGACAAATTGTTTCTTCTTTTCACCAAAATTAGAATTAACTTCAATTTAATTGAGATTTTAAAACACAATTTTCGGGTTCAGTGACGACGAGTCGCAAACAGTAAAGAGTTGTGAAGCGGTTGGGGTTTCTCTTCAAGATTTATGTATATTTTCAGCACAAGTCTGAGCCGGAGTGACAGGTTGTCCTTGACATTGACCATTACACTAAAACTTGTCAGTACTTCAATGAATTTTAATTGTGTTCTTACGATATATATATCATGTTTTGAGTTTCAAAAAACTATAAATAGTTTAACAGATAAATAAAAAAAATTCCTTTCGATTGAAACAAATATTATAAAAATCGCTTAAAAGTTAATTCAACCAAAATAAGGATCATTAGAGAGGTTCACAGGGATATCATAAGGGACTCCTCATAAGGGTTATGCAAAGGGTTGCAATGGTTTTCCTCTTTCACTGTAATTTGTTTCTAATTTTCTGTCTATATGTCCCTCTATTCTAACAAAAGTCTTAATAATTTTTATTAGAAAGCCTTAGACGGCAAACAAAAATTATAATTTAATAATATTTTTATTATAGCCATTAATAATTGAATGTCTGTCTCTTTTGGTGTCTCTCTTCGTCTGCATATTTGTACTCATCTGTTGAGATAATCTTTGGGCAAAACATATAATTACTATTCATCAGACTCTCTGTGAATATCATTTCATGAAATACATTAACATTTTGATCGTACGAACAGTAGTCGTAAAGATATGTAATATTATAATAATAACTAATTTTTTGATACATCATTAATTGATGTTCTCATGGGGTCATCAATTGGATGGCAATACATGAAATACACGAAACTCTTCTCCAAATGTTCATTAACTGACTTTTTTTTTATTAAACGTTAATAACTTTAAGTTATCCTCAATTCAATGGTTTGTGTGTTTGGCTACTTATGTATGAGAGTAGTCTGAGTTGGAGTCCTCAGCCATAGGACTGAGCCATTCGTTGTGTGTTCTCTCAAACCTATTTAATAAGAAGAAAATAAACACACGATTAGACTCCAATTATTGCATTTCTGTCCGTCCATTGCATTTCAATCATAACTTTTTATTTATTCCGATTTCTGTTTCAATACAAAATAAGTCATGAAATCTGATAAATGGACAATAAATCAAATTTTTCTTCATTTCTTTCATACACTAATCATCTTTGATTAAAATATTTTCAGAACTATTAATATTTTTCTAATCAAATTATAAATGAATAAATTAGAGCTAATTCTTGGCAACAGATCTCTTACTCTGATATCAAATTGCATTCATCGATAGTGAGCTCAAACCTCTTCCTAATCATTATTTGTTTCATTAGTTTTTTTTTAATAAATTCTAATCAATATTTTATTTAAACAAACGAAATGAGATCAGGAAAACCATTATTCGGGGAATTCCTTAACAAATATCAAAAGCTTTGAAATTCGCCAAAATGAGTAAAAAATAAATTATAAGTTGAATAAAGAGATAATAATTTAATTCGTTATTATTTTGTTTGAATATCAATCGAAAAGTGGTTTTATTTCTCACATTAAGAATAATAAAATAAAAATTGAAAAAATGGAAAAATTTTATTTCTGATTAAAAACAATATTTTCACTTCTGTTGAGAGAATGAATCAAAAATATATTTTTAAATATGAATTAAATTCTTGAATAAAATTTGGAAAACATGTCATTTTAGAAATATTTGATGAAATTCATTATTAATGAATAAAAATTATCATTTGATTAATAAATTCATAAATAAAGCGATAAATTTATAGGAATTTTGAAATGTCGGAGAAAAAAGTTGATGGAAATGAGTGGCTGTCCCTCTGTTTCTCTCTCTCAAGATATGGCAATGACGCTCTCACTATCACTATCCCTGTGCTCTCTAATCCTTGTCTTATGTCGATGTCATGCGCGAGGCGTGACTTCGTATGGCCGGCCTTATGTGTGTCCTATCAATTAGGAGATTGTTCTTCTGGTAGAGCGATGTGTGTTTGTAGTGAACACTTCTTATTTCATTTCTAGTATTTTCATTTCTGTATTATTTTCATCATCGGATACGTCCCCATAATATTAACGGTGCGCTCACTGTTTTGGCCGACGCTCACCATTAAATCTGTTATATAGTGTGTGAATCAAAATATTGATATTAAAAAAAGTTTTGGTTTTCCACCGTTTCATACATTTTCTCCGCAAATAATAATTTGCATATTTATTGAGAAAACTTTTGAACGTTTGTTATAATGAAGTGGTTTTACAGTCGAGAAAAAAACTTTTTATGAAAAGAAAAAATCGATTTGAAGGCCGACTGTAAAATGTCTCGTCGCAAACAAGCCTGTCCTCAACACATCGCCTCTTCTGATGACGACCTGTCAACTCTCCTTGATACAACCGGCAAGTGTTTTACCATTTTCTCAGCCATTCATTTCACTTTTCACGCGTTTTTGATTTTTGACGAAATTTCATTTAACCCATCCTTATGTAAGCACTCGGCATAAGTGTTTCCACTGGCCTTTTAAAAAAGTGCTAGTAATTTTTATATCCTATTAAATTAAATTTTAGCCTTTTTTCAAATAGATAATTGAATTTATGTAAATGTGATCCCAATTGTTGTTAGGCTTAACCCTACACTTGAACACAATCAACATTTTTATATTTTCGAGCCTACAGTTTATGACTGTGTTATTGGTGTGGAGTCGGCTCTGGACTATTGAGTATCCCATAGCTGTCAGTTTCTGTTCCGATTATTCTGTGCTGAAAAACAGCTAAATATACAACAACTGTATTTTGAGAAATCTTTTGTTATGCTTATATTCTGCTTATATTTCGCTTATATTTCAAATGATGTCGACATTCAGTTATACACATATTTTGAGTACATTTTGTGTTCAGAGAAAACTTATTTTGATTTCGTATAACAGACTCAAAGGATTTCGGGTATTGTGCTGTCAGTGCCCCGAACCTAATTCCCAACAGATTAGTTGTATTCATATAAATACAACACTTTTTGCATTATATTTAGTTATCAAAAAATCCCCGTCTCTTCAGCTCATATGCATACATATACCCACATATTTGTGAAGCGCGTCCATCCATACCAGCGCTAGAAATATAAGCCCTTTTCAGACTCGAAAAATGATTTTATGATCGCACTGTTGTGGACATTGGCCGAAGCGATCCGGATATAAATTCAATTATTTTGGTGCCAATAATATAAGGCCAACAAAAATCTGTTGACAACAACTGGAGTAGAGTAGAGTCAGTTCAATGCTCTAACCCTAAGCCAAACGCAAAACCATATTAACATATCTTCGCCTCAAATGCTATCTTTTATTTCAATTAATATTAAGGATTATCGCACTTATACTCAAATAGAGATATTTTCAAAAATTATATCCAAAATATTTAGCCTGGGGCTATTCTTAATTTCATACACAGTTTATCTCTCACCTGCTTTTAAGACTAATTTTGCTAAAAATTGAGTCACTTTCGTTTGACTCACTGGTTATGGGTCTCCTAAAGGGTCTCCTACTCGTTATGTGAAATGTATCATCACTTTGAATGGGTGTTCGCATTAATTCTATAAAATTAAGATTACTTTTTATGTCATAAAATTATTTATAATATAATTATGACAAATGAGAGAGACTTCTCTTCTGAAGACTTTTCAAGAGAATTATGAAAATAAATATTGTGAGCAAAAAAAGCGCAAATCTCAGCACTTGTTTCAGAGCACAGTCATAACAGAGTCACACTTCTCTCAATTTCAAAACTAAAGCATCATTTGGTTGAGATCTGTGTAACACAAGAATCTCAGAGACAGTGAGACAGAAGACCTCCACTCGGAGTGAAATAATGGCATCACTTGTTCTCTGGATTTCATTTCAGTATTCATTCACAGATTATTGTTTTTCATTTGATTCTCTAATCTCCACAATCTTTGGACAAAAATTCTGTTCGAAGTCATTCTTTTGAAGCCGAGAGTGAAACAAATATTTGCGATACTTTTTATGACGGCTTTACATATAAATAAATTTTTAAAAATAAATTTCTTGTATTATCGCTGCTTATTATCTGAAGTCTTGTTTTTACAATTGTTATAATTGTTTAGTCATTAAAGTATACGATTCCAGAAATTCACTCATAAGTGAAGTTACTTTTCATAAATGACTCACAATTCATGTGATGCTGTGCCAGAAAATATGGATTGCATTCACTTCGAAAACAACAGACTCCGAGTTATTTTTAACAAATACAAGCTCTCGATGTGGTCCACGAGGAGAGGGATACAAATGTATATTTAGATCTAACTTCGCTTTCAATGTTTTTTCATCGCATTCACACAAATGAACCAAATTATCAAATATTCATATCTCACTCTTTTTCTTATTGTTTTCTCTTCTCTTTCCAAATAATTTTCTTAATTTTCTCAAAAATATTCATATTTATGACCGGATTAAGTGTTTTGGGGCCTCATATATGTTAGGCCTGACATCAAATATCACAGAAAAGATGATTTCTATTAATATAAACGCTATGACTGAGTGTTTGTATGAATTACACAATTGATGGATAATTTGGCAAATCTGCTCGTTTATTGTATCCTCATTTCTATTATTCACATTTTTGAATGTCTTCCAAATTAATTAAACACATATTTCAATGGAAAGCAAAAACTTATTTTTCTCAATATTTGTTTCACTTGTTTCTAAATGATCACAACATAGGAATGATCCGCATCTGAGAGGACGGGTGCAATCCCTGTACAATCAGACGATGCTTTATCTTTTCAGAGACGTATTCTTTTTCAATGCATTTCAAAATTCTCTGGATTTCTCTCTTCTCTAAGAACATAATTCTTTGCTTTCACTGCATTTGTATATCATTTTGTTTTGGCTGAAGAACTGCTAATTGTTAGACAACTGCCAGATATGAATTCCTGATTGTGGACTGATTACCAAATTAAGACTCGAACCCAATGTATAGCGTTTTGGATGATATGTCAAATATTCATGTTTTATGATTTATTATAAGACCAAAAGTTCTCATTTCTCGCACTCCTGACCTTCTTTTGGCATCGTTTTCAATATTAACTTAAATTCGGAATATTTTCATATTTGAGCTCAACTTTCACTTTCCAAATCTCTCTCTCTCTCTCTCTCTCTCTCTCTCTCTCTCTCTCTCTCTCTCGCACTCACACATTGAACGATATTAATATGAGATATCGATACTAATAGGCATAACCTTTGCATACAATAAGCATAACCTCTGACACAAAGTTTATGTCATATATCAATAAATTGACACAAAAGAAGTTTTATTTTCTATGTTCGGGTCATTTAGTTTTGTGGCGGTTGTGCTCCGGAGGGTTTGAACGAGGAAACGTTGGGACGCGCGTGACGCGGATCCTACAGAATTGAGTACTTTTATGTAAGTGAGTGGCAGTCAGTCAGTGCCCATATATTTATCAATGCGTTCTTTATTGAAAAGGTAGCACAAGAATAGCAATCGTCTGAATTGGTGTGAATTGCAGCCAACACGCGTTCGAATGCATGTGTGCTGTCGGTGCCCGAGCTCTTTCTCTGTTGTGTGTGAGCTCTACCCCAACACCATTAAAGTTTTGCCTTAATACAAAAGGGGAACAAAGTGTGTGCTCTGTTTTCTTCTCAATCTATCATTCATTCCGCTCTGAGTACGTGTGGGGGTGTAGTGGCTGTGATGTTGAGCCAGCACTGCACTTGGCCTTACATTCTGTGCTCATTCAGAGAGAGATGGCGATTGTCTCCACTCTCGCACTCACTCTCTCTGTGCCTTCATTTGCGACACAATTGAGAGCACAGACTATGAAAAGAGCTCTGAATGGAAGACCGATTTCATCAGAAATGATTATATCATAAATGGATGATTGAAAGCCTGAATATAATAATAATAGTAACACGGGTTAGGCATTACCCCCATTAACCTCTGTCTCCCCTCATATTAATTCAAATATAAAACATATTAATGGAATCGATGTAAACATAATGTAAAGTGAAGTCCGCTCTCAATGAATGGATCAGTGAATCAATTGATTCTTTATTTACTTATTGAAAACTTGTAATCTATGAAAATCAAAATGAATTGCTTTTCACAAATTATAGCCAATGGTCGGTAATATTCCTGTCCTTCCATTCAATTGAATCAGCGATGGCTTAAAATATTACTCTAAGTTATAAACAAAAATGAATTCAATTTTTCTCTATATTATAAATTTGTTTTCATATACAGTAAATCAAAGAATAATTTAAATTATAAATCGATAAATTGCAAAGAAAACGAATCAAGGTTCAAAATAATCATTAGGAGCCCAAAAATAAATAGTTTGGAATAAATCATTTGGAGATATGACGAAAAAACAAAAATAAAATTAATGTTTTCTTCTCTGGGAATTCAATTCTTGAACTTCTGTGTTATGTAATTAATAGCACTGTATTTGCAAATCAAATAAAACATGGATTTCGAGTTTATTTTGAGAAAAACGATCGCTTTTATCGTTAAATAACTCTTTTGATAGTTTGTGATCTCTTCGGTGTCTCTTCAGTTTAGAGTGAATTCAAGTTCAATTTTATTTCAATGATCTACACTCAAGAGCCGTCTCTAGTCAATGGCTTTTGACAATAAGGCAGTGATTATACAATAGATGTGTTGTTGAGGTCAACACTGAGCGCAACATTATATGAATTTACGAACTGTTTCCACAAAAAGCGGAGAATTTCCAAACATTTTCTTTAGAATCTAATAATAAGTCTGAGCTCTGATACGGGAGTACTTTAAACAGTGTTTTATTGTCGTTAAAATTCTGGTTCGTTAATCTCACCCTTTAAAAGCCAAAAATGAATATTACATTTGCTTTAATTGTGAGCTCACATCAAATAATATGTCATTCTTTAAACAAAAATTGTGGAACTCGTGACAAGAATTTCTTTTCAGTCTTTCCTTTCTCTTTGAATAATCAGTATTTATAATGAAAATGGATTTTATGCCAAACTTATTGTGTGTTCTCAACAAATGTATTTTAAGTGCTATTAATAATCATAAATGTTTTTTGACTGACTTATGCTCTGAAAAATTTTTGTGACAGAATTACTGCAATAAATGCTCATAATTTCAAAATAAGTATAACAGAGAGAACAGGCATTAAGTTCGGCATTACTGGCGTTTACCAAACATATTAAACAGAGTGTATGAAAGAGTGAGTCGAGTCGACACTTGATGTCATAGTCATAGTCGGGTCTCTACTCTTAGAGATTCAATTCATTTGACTCGTGTGTTGGCGGCTCTGATTCATAAGCTATGCATTAAATTATTAGTCTTCAGCTATAATAGAGGAGTCGCTGCTCCTCACAGGACTCATATATGGCTCATATTCGGTAAATTACGAATCCGGGGATAACAACACTGTATATAAAACATTGAATATAACTATAGTTTGCGATAGAGATTGAAGTACTCGACTCTAAGTTATGTATTTACAGGCAATACAGGCATTGCTCAATGAAATCATTGCTCATATATTCCTGTATTTTAGTACCGATTCTCATATGAAATGATTGCTCTCAGATTTGAGTTGCTCTCACTCTTAACAGATGCCCTCTCGAGGGGATCGGGGCTCTCATGGCCTGGCTTTGTGCTGTCAGGAATAACAATACCAATTAGAGACTGACCATTGCTATCAACAGATACATACACTATGTTTAAGGTTATGGTCAGATATGACGCATCCAATACACATCCAAATCCTATTTTCTCTGAACTTAATTCTAAATAAGTTATTATTTTATGAGTTCCTCACAAATCATTATTAGCCCTCCTTTTCGTAGAAAAACTAATCATTTCGTCAATAATTTGAAAAAATACAAATAATTTATTAGTTTAATAATAATTAATAAATGTTTTTCTTTGTGCGGATTTTTACTTCTGTTTTGTTTTTTAAAATCACTGAATTTAAGTTTTAGTTTTATGTTTTGTTGTCATTTGTTGGACACCCATAAAAAAAATTCATAAATAATAATTGTGAGCTCAGGCCTGGAATGTGACAAAGCATTAGATAAAGATATAGATCACTGGGAGAGCAAACAGAGTAATAAAGTAACAGTTTTTCCCAAAAGTGTATAAATATGTTCTCAAACAGAGCCTTATGTTTGGCTGTAAAACACCAACTTTTGGAGTGAAAGCAGTGAGAATGCGGAAAACGATCCCAAATGTATGAGTTGTCCTCTTGGGACAGACAATGTATGAGAGAAATACAAGATATAAAACTATCTGCAATTTCATAACTTGGCTGTGGATTCAGTTTTATGCCCAAAGCCAACAAAAGAGACTTAACTGAGGAACACAACGGCTATCATATTATGAAAGTAAAGAATATGGTCATAGATATAGAGATATGCGGCCGTAATATAGCCAACTCAGCACAATATATGAGACCAATATAAGCGCAATATGAGTACAACTATGGGTAGAAGTATTGAGCAAAACTGAGCACAGAATGAGTAGAATATGATGCAACGGGAATATAAATGCTTAATACTGTTGGCCATAATTTTCTATGTTTTCCATTCCTGTATATTCTCTGATACGAAATAGAAAAAGAAAATTGAATTAGTTGTTAGCCATATATGTATGGCATCCCCGGTCTTATATAGCCGGCCATACCTTATATTGTGTATCATAAACATAATAATCCAACAAATTTTGCCAAACATTTCTCTGCAAACGTATTGTCTCTGTATTCAAGTCAGTTGTGTTGCATAAAAAGCCATGTATTGTATGTGTTGTTTGCTGAACAGCACAGCACTGCCAGATAGTTATCCCAATTCCTTGCCAACTGTGTGTCAGACCTATTGAAACAAAGAGAGGAAAGAAAGTAAGCGGTTGTGGCTCTCATTCGGATTCATCTGCGGTTCTTAAGCTGGAAACCAATACGTGGTTTTCATGCGCTCCACTTTTGAATGTTTGAATCGATTGTGAATGTGTTTAAATCACTCGATACAGCACTCGCTGATTGTCAACTCTGTCAGCTCTGACTGGCTTTGGCTCAGAACTGCTCTAAAATCTACTTTAAACTAAACGTCTCTCTAAACGCACGACTTTAAGCATCGATTCAATTCTGGTGCGAATCTAATGGTAATAATGGGTTTAACACGTCTTTAATGCTTTCCCTTTTTTGATCGCTTTGAAGAGTCCAAAGGGTTTCTCATATGGTTTTAGTTAACTACAGACGGGTTCACTCAAATTATTAGTGCTTTATATGGCAATCAAACTCATTATTTATAATTAGCAAAAATATCTGAAAATAGGAAATCGAAATCTTTTTGGTCTTTGATTTACAAGTTTGACATTTTGTCACACATTTTAAAGCATTAGCTTTCAGTCAAAACCAGTCATACCTTCATCCAAGACATTAAATAATTTGATATTTGCATAACTAGTCTATCAATTATTTTATTTTATTGTTAAGTGCTTTTAAAGTGAGATAAAAATATTGTGATTTAATTAAGAGTAAGAGATTTTGTTTTTAATATTCACTTGTTTTTCATTTCTATTCAAAAGTCGCTATAATTTTATTAGTTTTCATTGATATCAATGTCTGAGATATTGCGGTAATTATACCATTGGCCGGAAGGCATTCCTTGTTAATTACAATCCACTAAAAATGTTTAATCTCAGCGGAATTCTTGATTAAAAAATTTATTTAAAATTGAGTCTAAAGTCCCACTAATTGTTTGGATTTGATTGAAAATTATTCAGTTCTTGATTATTGTTGGGTTCCTTTTGCGGCCATAGCTTAATGTGTGTCGTTGTGAGCCATAAAAGCAAAACTGTATTAATGCTCACACTTTGGGAAAATATTTTTTTCATTCTCGCTGTATATGTAATAAACGCTTAGAGAAAGTGGACAACGAAAAGCTTTTTGTGGATTTGATAGGAGTTGGCCTCAGCTCTCCTCAGCTCTCATATCAAACCTCATATCGACCCTCAAATATATATCATTTATTATATCATAAGTTCTCTCCAAACGAATGAAATAAAATCAAAAAATAGTTCAAATGCTTTATACATATTTCAAAATTAAGAAAAATTGATAATAAATTTTCCGACTTTTATCTTAAATTTTAATTCAAAATATTTTTTGTCGGATCTATTTTTCTTGAAGTACTTTAGACATGAGATAAAGGAACTGGTAGTCAAAGAAAATGTTAGGCACTGACAGGTTGTGAGTATGAGAAGCGTTTAGTTAAGAATTGTTTTCATAACACTTCTGGCCTTTGGATGGAAGCCATGACTGTAGTGTCTGTCCATCTCCTTATGCTTTATATAGTGATGAAGATCTGTTACAAACAATTCATTAGTGAAGTGAAGCTCAGGCTTAGGTCCAGGCTTTGGCTGCTGTCATAATGAGTGGAAACGAGATGTGTGTGGTCTCAGCCCAAACACATCCACTTATACCACACCAAAGATATCCATCCGATTCAATATTATATAAAAACTATTAAATTAAATAAGAGAATCAAAATTTGAAACAAAGGCTTAAATAAATTGGTTTTTAATTTGAAGAAAGAAATTAATTTTGCGGAAAAAATAATTATTAATTGAATTAAAAGTGAAATAAAAAGTAAATTATCTAAAAATAGATTTATGTGTTTAATTGAAAAGTATGTCCGCTGTTATGCTGTTCATTGAATCCTAATATTTGCAGAACATTTGAACATTTATTTCATTATTTATAGCGATAGTGAAATGGTTTTTGAAATTAAAGTAAACCGAAAGAGCATTTCGATAGTGAAGTCGAGCCCAAGAGGTCGCTCTTCATTACACATATCTTAGTCTCTAATTTGGTCTTCCATTGAGTTCTTCGGCCCAAAAGAAGTGCTCTTCCATTGCACTGAGTCTATAATGATTTGATTTAATCAATTTAATTGTTTTAAATTGTTTTTCAGACACATGTTTTGATATTATTTTTAACTTTGGTTTTAATGTCTTCTGTAATGGTTTGTAATATTATTTTAATGTCTGTTTTCACAAACTTGTGAAACAGAATTCCTTTTCAACAGTGAATTCATTTCTCATTTGAAAATTAATTAACGTTCAAAACATCGACAAATCCGATAAAAATATTCACATTTTTTGGCTCCACATAAGCAAAAGACTTACATATATTCTATAAATTAAAATCTATAGAATAAAAACAACATTCTCTCCAACTTTCATATATTTTTCAAGAAGAAGAAAAAACTTAAATTCAATTTGGATGAAAAGCATTCAGTTATTCATAAAATAAATCGCATTTATTTTTTAAAACGAATATTTTCTATGAAAAAATCACTTCAAGAATACATAAAATTGAATTTATTAAGAGTTTCGATGCAAACAGAAATACAGAAATTGCTTATATTATATGAGTTTTCCAAATGTTTGTATTTCTCTCTCTCTCTCTCTCTCTCTCTCTCTCTCTCTCTCTCTCTCTCTCTCTCTCTCCCTCTCCCCTCTGTGTTATTATTTAATTTCTCTCTATTTTAATATCTATTCTGACCTCAAAATTAGATTTTTTGTGTTTGTTTTCCTCAAATACTTTCCTAATTCGTCTGCATTTGAGTCTTAACACCAAAGACCAAACAAAACAATTTTTCGCTTCAGTGATGAAAAAAGCATTTCGTGATATGTTTGGAGACATTGAGAGACACCCAATGCTATCAATTGTTTATTATTTGACGAAAACTAATAATTTTTTTCTCTGTCTTCTCCCCTATTATTCTGTTTGAAGTGATAGCTTAGACTCTGAACTCATGAATACTGTATTAATTCTATTAAATCCAATGTTATTTGAGGGCAGGGATGCTAAGAGTTGGGCACAGACATAGATGACCTGCCTTCCTAAAGCTGGAAACACATGTATACTTCTGTGTCTAAAACGGTTTCATAGAATAAATTAATATATTTAATAGAAATTTAATTGATTTGATTAAAAATGACATACAAACAAACAGTGGGTCCAAAAAAGGGACAGCATATCCATCCCTGTGAAGTAATGTCTTTTATTTAAGACCTCGAGTTTTAGTATTCGCCTACAGATGTGTCGGACACACATAAAAACCGAGAGACAGTCGTAAAAACAGTTTATATATAGAAATTGTAAGAATGAAGACATAATTTTTCACTTCTGTGTCAAAAAAATGTTAAAAACCTTTTTACAAGGGTAATCATTTTCAATATTTTACATAACTCTCACAAACGCTATTTGACATTCTCCAGAATCAAATAGACCAAGATAGGAATCGTGTGAATTTAATCGACAATGTTTTTCAAAAGCTTAATAGAAAAATTGAATTGAGATTGAATCTTGGTGAAAATCAAATTTTGTATTTCTTATATCTGAACATTTTATGGTATTCCAGATCAGTTTGATTGACAATTCGTAAGCAAAATACGAACTGTATTTCAAAGATTTCAGATTGAATTCGATGAATTGATTTTTATTCTTGCTCAAAACTTGACTCGGATCAATAATGAAATTTACTTAAATTTCTTTATCAGATTTTGATTCTCAATTGACCTAGGTTGTTTCCAGCTCGAAATCCAGCTAGATCAGCCTGTTTTTACATAAAACGAAAACAAATTTAAGTAATAATTAGATAATCAAGGATCAATTTGATAAAAATGACCTTTCAAAGTCTTTATTACAAAAATGATAATTTTAATCAACATATTTACTGGTTTATTGTTTTGATTTTGTTCCAGTAATGACAAGATAGTGACGACCAAGGTGTTTTACTTCTTTTAACTTGAAGTTGACTCCTCTTGATGACCTCTTTAAATTAATTCAGATGAATAGATTGCTAGATAATCACTATTTGATGAGCAAACAGTCATTAATTTATTATTATCTGTCATTCAAATCAATTTTTAATTAATTTAAGTTAAAATCATAATCAGTAATAAAATTGGTTTATCTTGAACATTCTCGTCACCCATCACTGAATTCAAGATATTTTTCCACTTTAAATAAAATTCTGGGAAAAACTTTTCAATAAATTGAAGTTTTCATGAGTTTTGAAATATTTTTTGAGTGTTATTCACAAAAAAAAAATCTCTTTCAGTGCTTATCATTATTGTGAAGAATATTCTGAATATTCTGAATATTCTTATATAAGACTCAATTGGTTTTATATTCACTGTTTTTTAATTATTCATTACAAGTGCTCTGAAATACTTTTACAATAATAAAATTTAATTTATTAAACATAAATATATACCTGCAAAGTGCTTGTTGAGAAAACTAATTCTACAAGCTTATATCCGGGTTATTTTCGAAAATTTTATTCATTAGATTCATATAACTGTCAATAATTAATTAAAATTTGTTTAGAAATAACTAATTTTCTAATGCAATAAAATTAAGGGCTTAATAGCTGTGCTGAAAGACCAGGAGCCTAATTGTCCCCCAAATTCATCTTTTAATGTTTATCTTTATTTTTGTGTTTTTGACAGCTTTTGAATAAGTATTTGATTTATTGCAAGAGTTTATGTTAACAATCGACTCATTTTGATAAACATTTTATACTTATTTATAAATATATTCGAATAAATTATACTATTATTCAAAATGATAGCGGATTCCGATTTGTCGGCCGAACTGACCTCGAGTTTAATGAACTGTAAATCAATAATAAATGCAATTTTGTTCTGTCCTCAAATCAAATACGAAACTCAGGAATACATTTGCGGCAAAAGTTGGCAAAAGTCTGTATTGACTTTCGATAGAAAGAAAAAGTCAAATATTTTTATTCCATACCATTCCTGTCCACTATTTGAGTGTGTATTCAGTGCTTTGATGTCTCAAACATGGGATCAGATATCAAAACACTCGAACGAGTTGTCACTCATTTTCATCACTTCTTGGTTTTGGTTAATAAACTCAAAAACAGTCCTAAAGTTTTGACATTTTTTTCAATTTTTTGAATACCATTTTCAGATTGATATCCAGATAGCGCTCAACTGATTCTGAGCTATGATTTTAATAAAAGATTTTGTCAATATCTCCGACACAGAGATGAGCAAGTGATCTAGGACAAATATTCAATGAGACAATTTTATTTATAGCAAGCAGTAATTTGCAAAAATTATTGGGTTCCAAGAACAATTCTATTCCATTACGTAATAGTCTCGAATTACTTAGGGTTATACTTAAGGCTATTTCCAAGCTTATTCTGAGCAAATAACCTTGCTCGTTTTTCTTTTCAAGTGATTGGGCTTTAAATTCTTCGTTTTCGTGTTCATCGATAAGACTCTAACCATAAAAATCTTTATTCAGACTTTGAGTTTCAAAATTGCATTCAATGGAAATGATGAGCAAGGACAAACCTAGACCTGAGTTATTTAATAAACTTGAATCTAAATAGTCCTGTGCATTGTTTATTAGTCTCATGGCTCCAATAATAAGTTGGAAGAATTTCGATGGTATACTTATTTACCTATTTATTTGAAAGTAATTTCTACCTGGAATATTCACCTTGCATACCTTGAAAAAATTCGTGTATTACATGACAATTGAATGAAATTTAATCTGAACTTCAATTCAAAATTGTATATCACTTTTCAAAAGATTAATTTCCAATAGATATAAGATTTTCATCTGAAAATGATAAATAAATTCCAAGAGCATTAAATATTTCGAAACCTTTACTATCTTTTACTAGTTATTGAATTTTATATAAAAAATGTCAATAATTGAATAATTATTGATTTTCCTGAAAATCGAGTCACTTATATTCGGGTCAAATATCTTTTTGGTCTAACATTAAGGCCTGGAATTAGTTTTCATAGATTCAGACGATAATAGCCATCACAGAAACGAAAACAAACGACAATTATTTCCACAAAGGGTTTTGTTTTCTATGAAATGATATGATTTTCATTGTATTTCCATTCCAGGAGTCATTACATTTGAGAATTTATATCAATTCATAAATTATTAATTGTATTAAAATTAATACTATTCTTCATATTAATAGAAACGCGAATCAAATGATTCCTTTGTTTCACATTTTGTATGAAAAATACGATACAAAAAGCTTTCGGTCTTCAGAGGAAACTCATTGTTCACCAGTGATGCGGACCGGCTTCAGCTCAAATGGTGGCTCAAATTTTCGACTAAATTCAATATAGACCAGGTTAAATTCTAGTTATCATGGTTAAAATAACTTTAAATTAGTACAAATCTTGTTAATTCGGCTAAATTACCGAAAAAGACGGCATAAACGGCATTTACCATGTGTTTGACCCTCTGTTTCGCAGCCATTGGTTGTTGACTCCACTGCAATCAAAAGGCTATATACAAGAACCTTTACATATTAAATGACCATTTTCACTAATTATGTTTGCTCTAGCAAACGTTGTGTAAACCCAAAGTTAGGAATCAGTGGTTCTGGTGTTTGCCCGAATGGCAAGGCTCTTGGCATTTGTCTATTCTATTCAATATTAATACATCAAATATAGTCAAGATATTGAATTATTAGCAGTTTCATCCAGATAATAATGACCAGGCTAAAAATAAATGTATATAAATCAGACAATCAGTTTGATCAACACCTTGGTTGAAGCAGATAAGTGTCATTTAGGGAGTAACAATACCTAGAGGTG
>JAQGBD010000577.1:0-27304 GCA_034698165.1 Punctoribates punctum | reverse complement strand
AGAAACCAACTAAAAGGTGTCTGGGCATTTGGAAAGGATCTTGTTGTTTTCCGAACCTCATCCGGCAAAGTCCATGTATTGGACGCCTACTGTCCTCATATGGGAACATACCTTCCAGTGGGCGGTAAAGTTGAAGAGGGGAGCATTCGATGTCCATTCCATGGCTGGACTTTCAATGGAGAGGGAGAGTGCAATTTTGTACCTGGCCTAGAGTGTATCTGGTTTGTTTTATCAAGTTATTTTATTCTCTACTTCTTCTTTCTCCCATTGAAGCTGGCAATTTGCCCAGGGCTAAAATCCCTAAATACGAGTACTTAGAAGTGAACGGCTTCATAATGGTGTGGTATGACTCGAAAAACGAGCCTGCTCATTGGAAACCTTATCAAATTCCCGACTTTAAATCACTGGTTTGTGCTGGAAGCTTTCGAATGATTTGTCAGGGTCATTTTACTGTGAGTATTGTTTGTTCCAAAAATTCAATGACTATCACCCGATCCCCAATCTTTAAATTTGACTGAGCCGTGCAACTTATAAAAATACCTTTTGAATTACCATGCTGATGATGTTTGATCCTTATTCTGAATATTTCACTTGAAAAGGACGTCCCTCTAAATGGGTGTGATTTCAACCACTTTGCGTGTCTTCATGGACAGCCATTATTGTTCTCGGTCAAATCTATGCTCGAACACGACTTCTGGTTCCATTTATTCAACAAATTATTCGCCATCAAATTCAAAGCAAATAGCCCTGATCATCCCTCTCCTCAACAATATCAAGTCATATTTGAAATTGAAATTTATATCCTTGGCTATCATTTTATAACTTTATCTGAAAAGACTAAATTCAATGGACCTTGCTTGTACTATATATTTCCTTTTTTTGGAAGTTCCAAATATTGGAGCAGGTTGTTATCAAGGTTGAAATCGGTCTTGGTCATTAGAATAATTCCACAGCCAAACAGAACCTTCTTTTTCGAAGGCATTCAGTACTGTGCTCCGGGTATTCTCTTCAAGTTTATTTCCCGTGTGTTCATGAGATTCCTGGCTAAAGAGGTATTTTTACCTAGCAGTTTTTATTAAGTAAAAGTAAATTACCTTGTTCTAATTTGTAGGCGATAAGAGATACACCTATTTGGGCAAACAAGAAGTATTTGAGCAAGCCAGTTTATTCTAAAGCTGACAATTGTATGGTTGTTGGCTCGCGTTGGCTCAACCAATTCTGTGACCAAGGTCAAAAGTTTGGAACATAAATTAAAGACTTTATAAGTTACACATAATCTAAACTTGTATAAAAGATATACAATTGAATTATTAAAGTAATCTTGGTTAAAAATCTAGTGATAAATGTTGTTTTTATTGTTGTTATCATTTGATTAATTGGATTCACTTTAAAGCACTTTTAAATTGAGATATAGTTTGAAGTAATTAACCAAAAATTTCAGCGAAAACTTTATTCCTTTGAAACTTTCAATCCATTGATTTTTTGACTGGGAATCTAATCTATCAACTTTTTGATCACCGGATTCATTTTCAGCCGATGTGTTGCAAGAAATTTGATCCCTTTCACTGACTATTGAGTTGTAAAGGTCTGGCGGTGGCCTGATTGTCTTGCAGGGGGTTATTGTCTGTGTTGAACAGCACTCATCCCTTTCCGCTGAGATCAGCAGTTCTTCCAATTGATGCCAGTCTTTGATTATATGCTTGTTATCAGCAATAAAGTCAATGAGCTTGGTATTGTTATACTCTAAGGGCTGATAATCATCTGATTCTTCCTTTCGTTGTAACTGAAAGAAAGCTTGTATCTAGCTAATTTTATTAATAATCAGTGAACCCACCCATCAATTCGAGCCAGTCCTGTGAGTTTGAGCATGGTCTGATAACTAATCCTCGAATAGTCTACGCTTTCCTCTGATTTTGTCACAACCTTTGGGTAGTAATAAACGTTCACGACACAATGTTCTTCTGGATCCTAGAATTAATCACCAAGATCATCAGTAATGATATATTGGATTTGCCACAAAGCAATTACATGGAGTGGTTTCGATCGATTGATTGTATTATAATCACAAATGACAACAATTTTATCAGTTTTCCAGAAATTGATTGTCGGCCGCAGCGGTCGGTAGGGCTGGTATTCAGAGTCGTAGTGAATATATTGAAGAGATCTAATCATTCGCTCATTTCTATAGTGCCTGAACTCCATAGCTTGTGCTAGGGCAAAGTCATGATCAATGATGAGTAGAAAAAGAACACCAATTCTATTTTACCATGGTGGCTATGAAACATACTGGCAAATATATGAATTCCTTTTTCGAGATGGTCCTGATAATTTTTTGAAAAAATTACTTAAATGTTCATTACTTAAATTAATAACAGGAACGCTGAAGGTGGGGACAAATCGGGTCATAGGGGAGGGCCCTAATGTTACATATTTGGTGTAGGGGGGACATTCAGGATCCCTGATTAATAATTAATTCACCATAGTAAGACAGTATCCTTGTAGAACACCTGCAACCCTGAAGACAGGCACATGTGGGGCAGCAATAAAGCCCCAGTTGTCATAAACAAAGCCCAGGGCGGCCGCGAAATCAAGAGTTCCTGACTCATGGTCTCGAAATTTCTCTATTCAATAGAATTGATGATTTAAGCTTGGTTATATTTACAGTTATCAAATCTAACTTGTTATCCAGGTTCGTACGACCACAGAAACGTCAACTGGGTGATCCATTGCACTGATAAGATGTGCTTCCATCAGTAAATAGGAATTTTGATCTTGGTCCACTTTAATACCAGTGTCTTTTGGGAAGTATATGGCATCAGTTGACAGGATAGGAGAAACGATGAATAAGCTAGAACATTTTTCTCTCAATCTTCCAAATTGAAGATTATTGGAAAGGTGGTAACAAGGGAACGTCTTCCCGACGTTGTTCTCCATCATGGCTTTGTCCTGACCCGCCTGGCATTTCAGAATTATAAAATGGTGATTCAGTGCATAACTAGCCGGGTGAACTTCAGTTTTTGCCTTGGACAATAACAAATTATAATAAAATTCGAATAAAACCGAAAATGACCAGGAGCCTTTACCTTTAGAACCATGTGACTATAGGGAGCATTATTTTTCACAAGTTGACAGAGGAGTATTGGTTTATCTTTCGGTGGTAAAGTGTACTAGGTAAAAGCAGAATAAAAACAAAATCTGAATTGAAAGCATGCTTTTTACATTCATCCAGTAATTGTGCTGAGCAAGGTCAGCTTCTCTTGGTTCTAATTCATTTTCATCAATGAATAAATTCAAGTGAAAAACAGACTCAAGTTGTGGGACACCAATGGTTTCCATACTTTGCGGGTCTTCTGAACTGAAGGCAAACACTATGTTTGACATCTCGTACTCGTTTTCGAATATATCCAGGTCATTCTCAACATCACATGTGCGGTAACTTCGCTCTAGCTCAAACATCGTATGTGTCCTGTTCTCTTGGCCAGACAGTAGGTGCCAGTCCTGACTCTTGTCTAACAGACGGTCTCCCAACTCATTGATCCAAAAGTCCTGATATTTTATGACAAATATTAGATAAAAATCACATCAATTGTTACTCACATTGAGAAGAGGGGTTCCCTTATTGTCGACCCAACCGATAGCCATATCGGCTTCAGTTGTCTTTCCGTGTTTTGAAAGCCCAAAACCTATCCATCCTTTGGTCTTAACCTCGAGTCTAATTGTTAAGGATTTCTTGACTTCACAGGTTTTCCATTTGAGGAGATAACCTTGGTGAAGCCAATTCTCTCCGAACCAATCATTATTACCACGAATAAAATTGAAATTACTGATGAAGAGAAGGAAAACTAAATTTTTCGTGAATCGCATTTTGTTTTGAATTAATAAAATATTTTATTAATATTAATATTAATATCAATAAAATATTAATTAAATAATTAATTGAATCAAACATATTGTGTATCAAAAATCGAAACGAATTTCAAATTAATTATATTTAAATCACATCAAAGTTGACGTCCCTTTCCATTCCCTCTCAGATGTAAAACCTTTTCTCAATCAACTCCTATCACATGTAAAGCCCCTTTCTTTGCCCCTCTCTTATTGTTGATTTCATTACAATTGTACTGGCTCACATTAATCAAACAAAATTCGAACCTCACGAAAAATAGTTATTATTGTCAATTCTTTTGACTATTGATTGGAAAGTAATTTAAGTAAATAAACAGAATATTCTTCAAACACTTTAAGACCTGATTCTTGTATTCAAAGACTTGATCGCTATCTTTGTCTGAAATGAAAATAATTAAAGTTTACTGAGTGATTCCAAAGGGGGGTATATCCCAAAACCCCCTAATTATTTTGGTCAGAAGGACAACCCCTGAGGTCGGGTATCTTTGCTAACACTGTGTTCACTCATATTCACGAATTGAACCCATTTTGGAAGCTCTGAAAAATAGATTGAAAAACAAAAACTCATTCAATTCTCTGACTATTTATTGAGTTTTTATGAAAAACAAATCAATTATTTGTCTGAAAAAAAATTGGAAATAAAGAAAATATTGATCGAAGTCTACAATAATTGTGTGAATACGAGGGAAACCTCACGAAAAATATTATATAAGAATTGTTTTTAATGAAAAGATAACTTCAAAGCCGATAAACAGTAGACTAATAGTCTATTAGTCGTTGCCTTCACTTCCAGTCTTTGAGTTGATATCAGTTTTGGACATATGTTTAACAAAATAAATAACTGGACAGAGATTTTAGTCGATGACCATTAGAAACAGTGAGTCAGACACCCGTATCATTACCGGAGTCCTATTATTCTTTCTATAGGGCTGTCCTATTGATCATAAATATCAGAATCTTTTGGCCGGAAATGTCTTTCAGATAAGTATTAAATTTTTTTCATACTTTTCAGTCGAATAAATGTAATCAATATTTCCATTAAAAGAATGTAATCATTGGATAACATCTTCGACGACAAGAATGTCCTCTTATTCTGTGCTAATTGTGATGGACTCTCTATTTATGCTATTATACAACTTGTACTAGTATATTTATTGAGCTCTTTGTAATTACCAAGATCATTACAAAAAGGGAATCGATCCATTTAGCTTTACCTTGGTTGTCTTTCTATGGCTGCCAGTCTTTGTCTTGTTGCTAGCAGATATAAAGTATCATGCTAATATATTCATTCAATGTTCTTAATATTCATTAGATTATTATCTCACTCGTTCTCATTGGTGGAATTGATCGAGGTCTATTGATCGCTCCCAAAATACTCTATATTAGAAGCTTATATTAGATTGTATCAAAGTTATCTTGTATATTTTTTTTTGAGTTCAGTTAACGAACAGAAAACAAAATTTTATTTGAAAACAATTTTTAAGATTAGTTTAAAATATATTCAAAATTCACAATAATTTTGAAACATTTGATATAAAACATTGATTTTAGAGAATTTGTTGGAAAATATCTTTGAAGCTCTTGGCTATCGATATCGAAAATGTACTTGGCAACAAATATAAAAACAGGCAAGGTAATTAATGTGAATTGAAAAGAACCGGAACTTATTAGGAAACAAACATTAAATAATAAATAAATGTCATTACTTGAATTGGATGAGAAAACCCACTGACAAAGAGCTCTGATATTCTTGATTCTTGGCTGTCCTTGGTCCTTTGATAAACCAATAAATAAAAGGCTAATATCGAGAGTATATGACATTAATTGTGTTCTCAAAGGACAGACATTTAGTACAAAAAGAAACGAATTTATAAAATAAACATATTTTTCGCATTTCTCGTAACAGAATAGGAATTTCGTGTATAATATATAATAATAATAATAATAATCATATATTTTGAGTTATTTTCCACAACTCTTTAGATAACATTATAAACAGATGTCGTATAAGAAGAATAATAAATGTGAACTGATTTGTTCCGGTTTATTGGTAGGCCAGATGAAAGTTTCAAGTGTTATTGCTCACTGATCTCTGCTGTCTCATACCTAGAACAGTTAAAATAGGTTCAACGGGTTTGGTTAGGATTGAAAATATTGCGAAATATCTGCACGAAATACTTTATTCCGGGTAATTCCTACCTATAATGATTTGTCGTGAGATGAACTTGAACACAGCAAACCAGGCTTCGGCCATCTCCCTGTTCATGCGGTCCCCGAGCGCTTGTTTCAGTGCAAAACGTAAGGAATCCCAGAGTTTCTGAGTTGTGACGAATTGACACAAAAAAGACAATTAAATAAAATATCGACTTTTTGTCCGATTTTGAGCTCATTTTCAGTATTCTGTTCAATAAATCGTAATTTTTAGACATTTGATAAAATTTTTTATCAATTTGTGAAAATCTATACCAAGAATATTCTGGTTTATAACGAAAGTTGAATTAATTTCTTGGAGAAAATAACTCAATAAGTCTTTAGACGAGAGAAAAAAAATTCAAACTTTTAGATCAAATTGAATGAGTGTTCTGTGAATTGAAGGGAAGGGGTCTTCAAAACTAATGGGAAACCCATTAATTATTTATTGAATTTTCATCAAATAATTCCCCGAAGAATGGGCTGATTATAAGTATCTGTTCATTATATCCAAGAGTAATTATGATCGATTGTGATGTCTGTGCCCCAAAATTAAGCACCAATTGATTGACATATGGACTGATGGATAGACTCCATTCCGGTTCGTATAACACACTTATAAATCATCATTACTTATATAGAAAGACAAAGACTTCTAAAATATCTTTGTTTTTGTCTAAAATTCACTAAAAAGAGATTAAATCATAAAAAGCCTTAATTTTTGAAATAATAATATTTTTCAGATTAAACTTAAGTCTCCTTTAATTAGAGATATTTCACGGGTTGTGAGCATTGCTAAGCAATGGCCAAGGTACAGTCATGACCAAGCTGGTGTATGTATCCAACCAAAAAATTAATGGGGTTTGAGAGGCCTAAAACTCAAAGAGATGACCAAGGTAAACTTTTCTTTTCACTGGCTGATCCCCACCACCTTGACCATCAGTGAACATTGCACATTCCGGTTAAGTGTTTTTTGCCATACATTCAAAATGTAAAATACAATAAAACTGTTTAGGGCTGAGCTTTGCACAGCACTTGATTTCTTCCTAATCTAACGTCAAACTGAAATAATTAAGAGATAATTATGCAGTTTCTCCATCGCTAATAGATTCTGTTGCTTAGGCTGTGCCCTAATCCTTGTGCTCTATGTTTTAGAATTCGTATGCGAATAGTTAGACAAGAATTCAGTGGAAAAGCCATTAGAAAAGAGAATTAAATTCTGTTTTGTATTTCTCGAGGAAACAAATAATTTGTTTAAATTTTTATTCCTTTAATTTGAAGAATCGATTCGTGTTTTCACAGAATTTCAGATCAAATCAATGATAGAGTGGATAAAAAATATGTAGAATTATAAACTAGTTAACTAATTAGTGGAAAAATGAATTTTTTTAAAGAAAGTATAGCTTCTGGCTCAAATTCTCCCGAGGGTAATCAAGCAAATATAGGGCATTTTCATATTCATACAAATATTCTGGAATTTTTAATCAAGAAAAAATTATTAATAGAATATTCTTCAGTAATTCAAACATGATAAAAATACGTCTACTTCTGTTAGAACCCTTATCTAGCTAGTTAAGATTGAAGATTAAATACAAGAACATATTTAAGAGCATTCAAAAGCAAATAATTATTAGAAATCCAATTATAAACTTGGATTTAATTATTATTACGCAAACAATATTCAAAATGAGCTTTTGATTTAAGTCTTCTTCAAATCCTTTTCTTCATCTTTTAATTGCCGAAACCAGAAATGTCCAAGAACCTCAACTCAAGGGGGAGGGGGCAACAAATTTCCCAATGGATGGGGTCAGGAGGGATAGTGATTGTCTTTAGAAGCAATTTTTCGTCTAAAAAATGATGGGGGTAGTTTGGCTATACCCCTCCCCCTGGCGATCACTGCCTTAGACATCGCTGAACCGTAACAAAAGCAGATCTTTTTTTCAATAAAATATGAAAACTATAATCCTTTCCATTCTTTTGACAAATTATTTGATTAAAAATTTATTCCTCGAAAGTTATGTTTCGTATATATTATTCATTTCTCTGTTACTTATTCTCGACTTTGATTTTAAAAGATTTTCGATAAATATTTGATTGAATTGAAAATTCTGAACAAAATTGGCTCAGATTTTAACAAAACATACATTTAAAAAAAAATTCAAAAACTTTCATGGTCAATGTAATCAAGATAGATTCTAAATGATGCAAAAATACCTTAATCAATCAAAACGGAATTTTCCGATAATTATATACTCGATAAATAAGAAAATAATAGACATAAGGGTTGGATATAGCCTTCAGGTCAAAACTATCTTGTTTATCGAAAATACTCTTGCTTATATTCACAGGAATATTCTTTCCACTTAAAGTGTGATTATTTTTAAAGCGCTCCCCCCTCAGGACAGCCCTTATTTCATGGATTATCCAATTATCTTTCGGTCCTGAATATATTAGGAATTTAATCTTGCTCAATTAGATTTAATTCTTGGTCTTTCTGTTGAATTATTCAACTCGTAATGAAACATAAGCCATAATAACAGGCAATTATCCAAGATAATTTCCACAGAATATCAAATTCGTCGAAAAACAAACTGTATTTAATAGATAATTATCATGGTAATAAATTGGGCTCACATCAAACATGTCTTCTTGGACCTGGTAGCGTGCGTGCTTTCTGCCTAGATCATTCAGGATGAAGGACAGGACTCGTGAATCATCCAGGTTATCGATGGCCGCCTCCAAGCCCTGCATAACCAGATTGGCGTGTCTTTGAAGTCCGTCCAAATCCCAGTCATACTTTCCGTCGTCACGAAGTGTCATAAACTTCTTGAACAGTTTTGACAGCTCTGGATGTCGTGTCAGTAATCTGTTTATCAAATCCAAACTCTTAGTCAATTCAATCGCAAGATTTTTATCCCCTTTTTTCAAAAACTCAATTCATAGGTAATACAAAAAAAAAAATAATGATATAACTGAAGGAAAAACAATTTGTATATAAAAATATAGATTCTCATAGATTTATAAACAGATGATTAAGTCCTTGCAAAATGACAGTACGTTTTTCTGATCGATAAAATCCTCTTTTTATTTATTGAAACTAAAATAAGAGAGAAATATATGAATAGATTTTCAATTTTCATCTATTGATTCAATGCTAACCATTCGTAGTGTTTGTCGAGAAATATATGCAATTCTTGCAAATATTCATACCTAGAATGCTATCCTTAATCTCCAAGGTATCCAACCTCAGGAAAATACCGAGGAAAGTTTTGTCAGTAGGTTTTGAGGCTTAATTTCAATTTCTAAAACCTCGACAGACCAAGATTCTTTCCATAAACTTAATATTAAACTCTAGAGACAGAACTAAATTACTGAGAATATCCTGAAGAGGTATCAAATAAGGGGGTGTTTTGACTGCACCCACCTCTTGGCCACTACTGAATGCTATTTTTCGCCCCAAAGACACACAATTAGACATATTTTTTAGTGAATTTTGAGTGAATTCAATATTTTTTTTTTGTGAAAAACTGACAAAAAATAGCCGAAAGATATGAACGAAAAACACATGAATATAATCAACAGATTCTGTTCAGACATTTAACTCAAAAATTATTGCCTTAACACTATTGGCTGGACTGAAATTATTTATGTCAACGAAATAATTTCCAAACTTATTATCATTGCTTTCATTAATCAGTTTTTAATTTAAACGCTAATTAAGGCAAATATTGTCCGAAAATATATTTCGTTGAATTTATTGCTCAACAAAAGCGAGTGATTCCAAGAATATTAAAAATTCAATTGAAAAATGTAATTCTCTGCTGAAAATTGGATCCTTTGACTATTGACTGCACAGAATAGGCGCACAGAATAGTGTCAGAAAATAACCGCAAGATTTATGAATTCATGTTTTCCAGCGAATCGTTGTTTGCTTTCAGTTATAGTCTTATTATTTGCTTTTCTATTAATAACGAAAATTTCAATTCTATTCAATGTTAGCGCAAATCAAATAAATCGAGAGATGTGTTAGAAATCTGAGAGAAATTTCATTTTTATCCATAAATCCTGTTCTATAAGAATCCATTAGAAGTGGAGAACAGAATAGAACAGAATATATGGCATCAAATGTTTGTCTTTTCCTTTCCAGGCGTCAGAGATCAGCAAGGAGATTATCAAGCGAAAATTATGCTTGCGTTGACACTTTTTTAAATCTGAGCTTGATACTCCACGTAATTCAATATTGAGACTCAACAGAATCGATATATTTTCTTGAATTTGATTTTAACTTTATTTGACACCTTTACTAACCGCAGGGCGAGAACAATGAGCTTGCTCATCTGTGCTCAAACCCATAAACGGAGAGGGAATAGAACAGGAAGGAGAGAGTGGGAGACGGGGGGAAAGGGATAGTGAATCTAATTGGGAATACAGTAGTGTTTGACAAATAATATCAAATGACAATTGATTTCTGAGTTATTATGATTGACACGAACTTCAATCTTATGATTTGATCCAAAGATATTTATCTTCGGATCAGATGTGAAAACTCATACTTCAGTTATTTGTTTTGCGATTAATGGCCATAAATTTCATCTCAATCACTATGTTCTTGCAATTCTTGTGTAATAGGAATCCTTCGAACAAAAGCAGAATTTTGTTATAAAAACGTTTTGTTATATATTTTTCTTCTTTAGGTAAGGGATTAGTCTATGAGTTATGTCTTTTCTCAGGTAAACATATATTCAAAATGATTTCCCTTTGAGAATAATGAAGTGCTCTATGAAGTGCTCGATGGGAGAAAATTACTCATTTTTCATAACAAATGATATATAGTTATCAAATAAAAAGCAATTTAATATATTTAATATTAAATATTATGCAACACAAAAAATTGAAAATAACAGGGATGGCCAAGGTGCCCCAACTTAGGGAAAGGTATATACCTTGGACCAAAATATAAAAGTGAATACGGTTCGAAAAAAAATTAATAGTTGATCAAGATAAGATCTTTCAGGACAAAAATTTTGCTACCCTTTTTACTTGATCGAACTTTCGGGGGGTCCGGACTATAGCCTGGTGCATGAAATTACAGAGAGGTTTTTGGCTATATCCCCTTGGTCATCACTGATGACTCATCACTTAAAATAATTTACACGTTTTCTAAAGAATTCTGGTCTCTCTCTACCCCGCTCTCTCTCTCTCTCCCGCTCTCTCTCCTCTCTCTCTCTCTCCCGCTCTCTCTCCCCTCTCTCTCTCCCGCTCTCTCTCTCCCCCTTTGAATTTAAAATAAATTGATTTTATTACCGACTATTTCCACTCATTTCTATGTCACTCCTCAAAAATCTGAGTTTTGTGGTTATATATGGTGTGCTATTCCTCCAGAAACTGATGAAAACTACTCAGAATTATGAGAAACGACAGTTTAATTACGAATAAACGCTTTTAGTCTTCATCTCTGATGAGTTTTATTATACTTTTGTTGAATAAAACATAAGAACTAAAGAGAAGTTTAAATATTCAGAACTTTTGTTTGTTATGTCAGAAAAATATGACTTCTTTTGTGTTTATTACGACTGCTAAACAACGAAAGGGATATTCATAATGGTCTGAATTATTAATTATGGTGTGCGGAGGAAAGCCGTCTTCGCTATACTCCTGTCAGACAACAGCAATATTCTGTTCATTGGCTGAAGAAATACAGACTAAAGAACTGAACAGAACTCAGACTTAATATGAAAAGTGAACTCAATTTTTGGCTTTTGATTCAATTGTAAGAAAAGCCAAGTTTACGATCAGAAGGAATCAGTTATTCATCGGAAATACAATTATAGCCAATAAAGTAGCGGTCATTTCAGTGGACACATGTGTCAGACATACAAAAGAGAGGGACTGACAGCCAATTGGTATACTCCAGGGTATTGTTGGCTAACAAAAGGCCTGTTTTCCAGACATTTATTGTCGGCTTAATTGAAGAATTAATTGAAGACAATAATAAAGTTGTTGTGTCTCGAAAAAGTAACTGGATCGAATTTGTTATTAAAGATTTTATGTTCGAATCTAATTAATTATTTGATGACAGGTAAGTATAGAAACTAGCAGTTTATTAGTTGCAAGTTTAGTTGAAATTTTAATCCTTTGAATTTGAGACTAATCCCAGAGCTCACAAAAGGGGGAGACTATTAGAGACACCCCCGCACTAAATTTGTTACTAACCAAGCTAAATATATTTGCCTTGCTTAGTCAAAAACACATTAAGAATGCAAAATAATGGCTTTTAAGATAGTTTTGGATATATTTTCATATAATAGGCTATAAAACTATTTTAAATGCTTTAAATAGATATTTATAGCCTTTATTATAGCCAAGAGTATCTCAAATTATGCAATAGAATATCCAAGTTTATATTGATATTGGTGAACCATGTTTAATGCGAAATTTTAAGCATCAAAATAATCTTGCCTATTTTAACAATTTTATCAGAACAAATTGAACAGGATAATTGAACAGGATTAAGGTGATTGAACTTAGAAATTTTCATTATAAATAAATATGATCAGGTACATATTTATTTAACCTCTTATGGACTGTTATTCTACTGATGTATCGAAATCGAGGATTAATTGAATTTCTGTGAAAATATTTTGATTTGGAGAAAGGAAATCCTGTAACCAATGGATGCGATGAACAGAATATGGTTTTCCAAAAACTTATTTCGATATTTAATCGATTTCTGGCATCAATTCTGAACAGACATCACCAAGCTCAGCTAAGCTCATCACCGGCTCAGGAGTTGGGTTTTAGGGGGTGTCCTAAGCTTTTCTCGGAAATATTTTTAGGGGAGTCTAGGGAAGTGTATGCCTAAAATTGCCAATTTTTCGCCCAGGGGGGGGGGAGTTTCCTAAATATTCGGCCTCAGTGAGGTATTCCGAGCTATACCCCCTTGGTGATGTCTGATTTTGACAACAAAAATATATAAAAACTAATCATAAGAATTATTCCAATTCTTCAATATTTAGAATAAATTGTTAATTTAATTCAACAAGATAAGTACCTAGTACATAATAAATTGTCAATTTAACATAATTGAAGTGAACTCATCAAGTGATCGATATGAGAAGCTCCTAGCAAGCAATGTAATTGAGAATTCAATATTGGAAAAGTGATAATTAGAGGTATGAGTGTGCATGCTAAACAGAATAACCGGATAATTGATGACTAACCTCTTGAATACACAGGTGCCGGTGCCCACCAGGTCCTCTGCGATGACAGTCCAGCTCTCTTTAACCAACTCTTTCTGGCGTTCCGTCAAATATGACTTAAAAATTAAATTTACTTTCAGACGAAAAATCACTTAAAGTGCTTCAAAATCGTAATAAAGAGTACAAAACTCAGTAAAAAATATGTCTTAAAAACTCTTTTCTCTCTCTCTCTCTCTCTCTCTCTCTCTCTCTCTCTCTCTCTCCGCACGAATTTTCGTGAAGAGTATCGAAAAAAATCTAATCGTTTTGGAGTAAAAAATAAAAAACAAAACAAAGTTCTTACAGATATTTGTTCGCTGTTTTTGATGACACCCTTCAGCACACTTTGCTTTCCCTGAATGACTCCCATATTCAGTAAATCATTGATCGAAAGACAATATTATTCTTCTCGGAGTCCATATAATTCATATCGACATCACATTTATTGATGTAATTATTGATTAGATTCATAAACAGAATGATATCCGAAACAAATAACTTGTTATACAAAAGTATTAACAGTATATTAGATGATAGCAATGCCGGCACAGAATATAGTCGACTCGACTCGAAGTCAATGCACAGAATATTCTGTTGTCAGTGTTTTTCAGTATAAGAGACACTTTCAAAGTACGAGTGGAGTATAGAATTGCTTTTATTCCGTGCTCTCTCTTACATGACTACAACACACAGTTTGTGTGCTCTGTCTGTTGGTTGCGACGATTCTGTGTCTTTGAGCAGTGGTACCCAAAGGGGGGGTTAGAGCCCAAATACCCCCTGAAATTTTTTGCAGGCGAGACTCCCCTAAATTTTTTCACCTTGGACCTCACTTTGATTTTTTTTGGAGGGCTTGGAGAAATTTACCCCCCCCCCTTGAGGAGGGCCCTGGAAAAATACGCCATCTGAGCCCCCTCTCCGAGGAAAAAAATTTATCGGACCCCTCTCCCAGATAGATGGGGCTTGGGCATCATTGGTTACCATTTTATTACTGGTGCTGTTCTGCGGCTTTTCAGGACAGACACAATAGTGTCCAGATACAATACAAAGATAACTCCAGAACTCAGTCAACAAATGTTTATATTCTTTTCTGACTCTCAAAGGATTGGAATATAATTGAAATCAATTTTTACTTAATTTGATTTTTACATAAATTTATATTAATTTCAGAAATGATTTCTTGAATTAAATAAAACAATAGAATTATATTTTGAAAGATAATTATTTTTCGATCGCCAAGGGGGGTATTTTTTGGGGAGTCCCCCCCCCCCCTGAAATCGGTTCGCGATACCTTCGCGATCACTGAGAATAATGGATTTTTTTCATTTTAAATAAAGATTTTTTTTTTAAATATTATTCTCTGTATTTAAATGACTTCGTTTATAATGAGAATATTTTTCAACATTTCTAAAAATTTGAAAAATTCTGTAATCGAGGAAATTTCAAATTCCGGGCCTTCAGTTGAAAAAAGAGAAATTGATTTCTGTTAAACTCTTGTCAAATATGGTAATTATATACTCTTAATCAGTTATAAATGTTGTGCTTTTAATTGTCTCCATATGTCTGTCCATTAGAGGGAATGTACTCTGAATTTGAGTCAAAAATTCAAAGACAGGACTCATTAGAAGCGATTTATAGTCAAATGATAACAGTTTTCGTCGTTTTATTGATTGAGATTAAGACTGGCTTTGACTCAGTTTTATGTAAAACTCTCTCATTTTAGAGGAGACGACAAATAATTAAGACCCAGAGGAGTTTAAACCTTTTCAATGACATATAATCTTGCTCAATCACCAGGATTTTAATCCCGTGGCCATGTTTTACATTGAAGAATATTCTTGTTAAAAAAAATGTTATATAATTTTTAATAAGCAAGATGAAAAAAATCCGCTTGTGATTGAGCAGGATTATTTATCGTTGAAATGTTTTCAAATGCCCCGGGTCATTATATCCTAGCTAAAAATTACATATTTTATAACAAGAATATTCTATAATTCAAAACTGTACTTGGTGAAATGTTCAAGATTTTTGGTTATCTGGATGTTAAAGACTGAGTTTTCGGTTTTAGCTAGGTTATCTGAATTCGATGATTGCTTGGTAATTTAATTTTAAAAATTTCGGCCGATTTTGTTTGATATCTACGACACTGTCTTAAAAGGGGGTAAAAGAACTGTCTCTTTATTACCCATCAGTTCCCCCATTAATGAATTCAACGACTAATATTTGCTAGGTCATTGAAGCAAGGTAGAAAGGTGGCGTTCCCTACTGAAGAAAGGGATGTCTGAGTCGAATAAACTGATCATTAATTTGAAAAAAATAATTTATTTCTAAATAAAAACGAATTTAATTTTAATTAATTTGAAAAAACTATTTAATCAAAAGCGGAATAATTAGAACAGAATTCTTGGCCTCTTTTAAAGTGAACCAACGGCCCAACCGGTGCTCCTGACCCAACCCAACCACCAGTTTCTGTCCGTCGCCACTGAATTCAATACTATTTACAAAACCCGACTAAAGAGACAGAAATTAATTAATAATTTTTGAAATAATTGAAAAATCGATTCAATACTAACGACAGGTATATCGAAGATCGGTTCCAAGCCTTTGAAGCCCTGCGAACACTTCCAAAGACGTATTAACCCATCAGAAGAGCCTATTATCACATCATTTGGAGGAATATTAAGAACAGAATTAGTATTAATTAACGAAATTATTAATCAATGTTTGTATACCTGAGGCAACCAAATCAGTATTCCTCCGAACGGCCAGAGCTGTCACCCAATTGGCTGAAGAAGTGCCCATTCCATGAGCGATCGGGTATGTGGTCAGAGGCTTCTTCTTGAGGACACCCCACAGACTAATGGATCTGCTTTTCGAATACAAACAATTGTTTGAAAAATTGAATTTTGATTTCAATTGTCTTCCGATAGGAAAACAATTTAAACAAATGTCAGACCCGTTGTCATCGCCGGTAATGAAGTGCTGTTCGTCAATGAGTTTAACGCAATCTATCGACTGATTTGATCCGTGGAACACAAGTTGAGACTCTTCGGGTATTTTCCATACCCTGACTGTTGAGTCTCTGCCTCCACAGGTGACGGCCCTCTCCCTCATAAGGCTGTCCACAGCCATAATCGAGTCCTGGTGTCCGAAAAGGGTCTCCACGTAAGACATTTCGTCTAAATTCCA
Source organism: Punctoribates punctum (assembly GCA_034698165.1). Classification (NCBI taxonomy): domain Eukaryota; kingdom Metazoa; phylum Arthropoda; class Arachnida; order Sarcoptiformes; family Punctoribatidae; genus Punctoribates; species Punctoribates punctum. Next base: position 10,784 of record JAQGBD010000577.1, on the reverse strand, counting down.
GACTTTGACCGACCGGTCAAACGAACCGCTGAAGAGTTGATGGAATTCTCTGCGAAAGGCCAGACCAGAGACCGGACCCCTATGGCCGGTAAATGTCTTCAATAACCGCAAACAACTCGGATCCCAAACATTGATAATCTTCTTAACACAACCGGTGGCCAGGAATTTGTCGTCACTAGAGATGGCCATCGATAGGATGTGCGCCGAATGGCCGACAGGTTTCTTCTTATCTGAAGACTTCTTCTTAGTCTTTACGCCACAAATTGTCTGAACCTTTCGTTTGGTCTCTAAATCCCACTTAACTATAGAGCAGTCCTTCGCTGCGGAGAACACATACTTCTGGTCAGAAGTGATGACAACACACGTGACACTCAATTTGTGGCCATTCTTCAGATGAACGATGGCTTCGGTGTCAACACCCGTATAACTATCGGCTACTTTCCGATGGAGACGACCCGTCTGTTCCAAAATGTCGTCTCTGAGCCGATCGCCGACCACTTTTTGGTCAACAGGTTCGGAGTGGTTTTTGAGCCGTTCCTCGGCCTCAATCGACTCCAAGTACTTCTTGGCTAACCGTAACTTCTTTTCCTGTGCGGTCTCTTCTTCGCTATCACTGCCGGACAGGTCAGACACGTCTTTGGCCTTTCGTTTACGGCTCTGGTTGTCATCGAAATCGATTTTTTGTTCCTCTTCTTCGTCGGAATCGCTGGAAATCTCTTCATTTAATCCTTTGTTACGACTCTTAGACTTCAAATCGTTTTGTTTTTTGTCAAACTTTTGGCCCTTAATTGAGATCCGATTCAAAAACAAGTGTTTTATTCAAAAATACTTCAATTTTTCAAATTTTATTTACCTTTCGTTTATTGCCGGAACCTTTTGCCGAACCTCCACGACCTTTACGCAAGAAAAAAGACATGTCTTATGAATTTTTCGGTAATTTAATTGAATAAAAACTGATTAAAATGAGTTTAAAAATCAAATTAAATGATTGAAAACATGTTTAAAATGTTTTGTTTTTGAAAAAGTCGTGCAAAACATGTGCTTCAGCTCTGAGTCATTCAAAAAGTACGTCAACAGATTGAGTGAAACCAAACCGAAATAAAACAACAAATTTCAGCTCTAAATAAGTGAACTAGGTTGTTTCCCTTCATTAACAGTCGAGCTAAACGAGGTAATTTTAGTTTTAAATTTTCCAATGTTTGTAAAACTTCTGGTCTGAAAAATAAGACAATTGTTTCGCTTCACTGAACAAACCAATTGACTCGTATTTTATGTCTTCAATTACACTGAATTTGATTGGCATTGAAGTGAACGACAATTAAAAAAAAAGTTACAGAAAATCAAAATACAGTCAAATCCCGGTATTTATTGAATGAAAAAAACAAACAAAAATCAAACCATAGATAAGAGTAAACTAAAAATCAAATATCAATTCTGGTTCTCATTCAGTGTAGGGTTGAGTCAGATATGGGTTTTTAGAAAAAGTTTTTATGGAGAAAAAAGTTTTTGTTTGTCTCTCAACAGGCTTTCAGTCTGTGCTATAAGTCGGGGGCGAACTGTTGTCTGCACTGAAAAGCACTACTGATTTGATTTTGTGGACTGACTGTAATCCAGTTAAAGCCAAATGAATGGCTGTTTTGCTATTGAACTGCAATATAACCACAATTAAAGTGCTTTAATACAAATGTTATGCAAAAATCTGAGTCACAGTCAGTGCCCAGAAATCCAGTGTTTTTGTCTCTAAAATCAATGGTTAGTGCATTGTTAGGGCTGTGCTGTGAAGGGAAGTGATGCCAATGAAGTAACTGATCGACACATCCTATCCGTCAGACAAACCATTGAACAGTAAAACAAATAAATGATATCAAACACAGAAATAGAGTGAATAAAAAAGTATTTCAATTAAATAGTTTTAAATATCAGTAAATGAATAATATTTTCAATCAATTCATATGAGAAGTGAAAACAATTTTTTCTTTCCCTTCAAATCCACTTTTCCTATGCGAACCGATTTGAGCTTGCTGCATTTTTGTATTTATAATCCATTGCGTAATCATTGCATTCAGTCATCGCTATAATAATAATAACCATTTATTTTAATTATTATTATTATTATTATTATTATTTATCGTGAATTTCACCATTTTTTCTAACCCTTCAAAAGTGGGCGAAAAAAGTCGGAAACAATTTTCTGATTTTGTTTTTTATATACAAAAAGTTTTGTTTGTTTTTAAAGTAATTTAATTTACATTTAAAAGTGTTTCACAAAAAACAGTATTATTTCGTTTGAAACGCCTTTTAATCTGTTTTCGGTTCAGTTTATTTGTCTTCCATTATCTTCAGCCACTGGTTCTCAGGCCACGGATCAGCTCTTAAGCGATGAGTAATTTAATAAATAAGATATTCGGCGGTAAAACAAAACCCCAGCAGAAGAATAGCCCCAACTGTGAGACCGATAACCGGATCTCAGACATCGGTAAACCATTTCTGGTCAAACACAATGTTCACGTGGGCTTCAATCCGGACACCGGGAAGATCGAGGGTCTGCCCACGCCATGGGTCGACCTCCTGGAGGTGGCCCACATCAGCAAAGAGGAACAGTCGGAGAACCCGAAGGCGGTCATCGACGCCCTCAAAGTGTACGCCTATTCAATGCGGAAGAAGCCAGAGAAGTACCTGGCTAACCAGCAGACCATCGACAACGAGACAGACGAGATCGAGCACATGCTGCCCGGCCGGGGCCCCAATCGGTCCAACCGGTCGACAGACTCGTCCACCGATGACTTACTCTCCGATATCAATAACGAAATGCAAAAACAGAAACTGACGGACAAAACAAATGACCAAAAACTCAGTCCTTTTAATCACAACCGAACTGAAGACAAGCCAAGACTTAAGCCGAAGGAACAGACCCCCGACGCCGAGCACAACGGCGACCATTCGGTGGTCAGACGTAAGAACAATAAGCCTGAAGTCAAAGCGTTGACCGAAGAAGAAGTTATGATGAGATTGAAAAGTATTGTCAATAATGAAAACCCGAAGACCAGGTATAAGATAATCAAAAAGATTGGTTCCGGCGCTTCGGGGACTGTCTATACTGCCGTCGATAATAAGACACAAGACAAGGTCGCCATAAAAACCATGGATTTGGCCCAACAGCCGAAGAAGGAGCTGATTATTACTGAGATTATGGTTATGAAAGACAATCAGTTGAGTGATTTCTGTACAAAATGTCCGCAAATTATATCAAATAATTGTCTATTTGTTAATTAATCCCTTATTTTGGAATTTATTCTCTACTCTTGAGTTTAATATCAGTAAAAAATGTGTTAATCTTTTAGCACAGAATAAACAGCACTTCTCTCGGCTAACACTCGACTCAATTCTCAATCCCTTATCTTATCTCAAATTCTGCTGACATTCAAAGTCTTTACCTTTTTTACGATTTTTCATATCTTATGATTTCAAATGATTTGTTTCTAATCTAATTTTTTATGCTGTGCTGCACAGGCATCCAAACTTGGTCAACTACCTGGACAGTTATCTTGTTGATAATGATCTCTGGGTGATAATGGAATTTTTAGAGGGCGGGGCTCTCACCGATGTGGTCACCGAAACAGTTATGCGCGAGAGTCAAATGGCCGCCATTTGTAAGGAAACCCTCAAAGCCGTGGCCTTTCTTCACTCAAAAGTAAGAATTCAGCCCTTCCTTCAATTGTCTTATTAATTGGTTCCGGTATTCCTCAGGGGATTATCCATCGGGACATCAAAAGTGATAACGTCTTGTTAGGAATGGACGGAACCGTCAAAGTGACTGACTTCGGGTTTTGCGCTCAGATATCTCCCGACGAAAAACGGCAGACAATGGTCGGCACCCCTTACTGGATGGCACCCGAAGTGGTCAGCCGTAAACAGTATGGAAACAAAGTAGATGTAAGTTCTTATGACTTCCCTTTTTAGCCATAATTCCTGGCTTTTTGAGGAATTCCTTTTCGTAACACTTCATTGAATGGAATTCCCATTAATTGTTGAAAAAAATGTATTTAATTACTCGACTCTCGTATTGACAGTAGTTTTGGTTTTCTTTTCTCTTCGGATCATTAGGTCTGGAGTTTAGGAATAATGGCTATAGAGATGATTGAAGGGGAACCCCCTTATCTCAATGAGACGCCCCTTAAAGCCTTATATTTGATCGCAACTCACGGAAAGCCGGAAGTGAAGAGTCGGGAAAAGATGTCACCAGAACTGCAGGACTTTCTCGACCGGTATTTCCCACTATTTTTCAATAAATCCCTTAAATTACTGAATGTTTTAATCGTTTAGATGTTTGGAAACCGACGTCGAGAAGAGGTCTTCGGCTGAGGAACTGTTGAAACATAGTTTTCTATCGAAAGCCGAGAGTCTGTCGACAATAACACCACTGATAAGAGCGGCCAAAAAGATACTCAACAAACACTAGAAGACAATCAATGGGTCAATGGGTTCACCACTCAATCAGAGATCAAAGTTTACGTCACAATAATTGAGTTGTTTTTCAAATTAATTCAATAATTATTTTCCTTTCATTTTATTCTTCAGTTTTATTCCATTTTCTTCTCTCGTTTCGCTTCTGTTCTTCATTTCATGTCTTTTAGAGAATTTGTTTTTCATCTGATCCTTGATTTTAATCCCTATTACTAGTCATCTATCGATTGATTCAATCGTTTTTAACAATCATTTAATAAGTCTTTGATTTATATAAGGCTTTGATTCTAAACTTTTCTTCTGTTTTGTTATTTAATTAATTAATTAATTGTATTCATAATTGAATTGATTTTTGACTCAATTTTCAAAAAGTTTGTGCCTTTTATAGGAATTTTAATTGTTTTTTGATAATAATAATCGATATAAACATAAATTGAATTTTATATAAAACCAATCATTTGAAGGAACCGACGGTCGGACCAATTATTTACTGAAATGTCATTATTTTAATATAAATTATGAGAAAAATAAATGTTTTTACAGATTCTCAGTATTCTATACTTTGTTTTATTGTCATATTTTAACCAAGATCACTTCAATAATACAATTTATACAATCTATGTAAGGATATAGAATATACAAATTATAACTTATGTCCTAAACTTCTGATCTTGGTCGCAGAATTTGTTGATCCAGGGGGAGCCTGCGACCATGGCCTTCTCAGTTTTCACGTAAATTGGCTTGCTCAAATAATTATTAGTAATTATGATTAATACTTAAAATTATAATTATTTATTAAACGTTAAATAATTTTATTGATTTCCGGTTTAAATACAATTAGTTTTGATATTATTTGTAATAATTTTTTAGAGATTTTATAGTTTTTAACCAATATTTCGGTTTAAATGAGTCAGAAATTTAGTGATACGCCATTTATTTGGTGAATCTACCCAGGATAACCATTTGCACCATCCGGTGGGGGTCCTGAAAAAAGTAACAATTAATTAAATTAGCTCGATAAGATGTGGTCATCCTCATGTATCACAAAACCTGAGTAATGAAAAGGGATGCTCTAGATCTTCTTAAAAGGAGATAAAACAAACTAACAACTTCTAGAAAGTCTAACTGAGTTTAGGGGGGGGGGGAACAAACTAAGATTGCGTTTTTCGGATAATTTTGGTCATTTTTGTCAAAATTCCGTTGTTTTCTGCTTAAAAAGGCCTAAATTCTTATTTTAGCTCTAAATTTTACGAAAATTGCCTTGAACACCCTGGTTTTAAGCGGTGGGGGAGAAAAGAACGTCAATCAAATTTACTAAAATAGTTGCTTATTCCTCTTGAATTCTTTTTATATTGACCCACATTTCCACCGTTGCGATAATGGTAGGGAAGGTGTCCATTTGATCCATAGTCCTGTGCGTAGTCATCATAGTAGTCGTGACTGCCATAACCCAACACCACTCCTGTCAATAGTGTGATCACAAATATGAATGCAATTTGTCTCTTCATTTTGTGATAGTTTATTGAAATTCTATTTAAAAATATATTCGGGAATAGAATTAAAATAAATTTTGTATAGAATTATGTCTTACCTCTCGTTTGGTTAGAAATTTGATTAAAATTTAATTATTTTAGTGAACGTCACGTAATTTGATACACATTTATAAAGATTACTAAATCGATGAATAGTAATTGAACAAGGCAATTAGGCAATTTTATTAAGTCTTGGAAATACTGTACAATTCTGATATCGAACGGCGTTTTGTATATTCAATTGTGAGAAAGGGTGGCAGTTCTAACCCTTGTTGCCCAATGGCTTAACGAGGGGACTGGCATTTCCATTGAACCGTTTATTCGATGGTGAGCTCTTCTAATTGTGCTCCTGGTCAATCCAATTGAGCGACGCTTTGATTTAATCGGGGTAATTGTGACAACAAAAGCGCTGTCATTCATAGCCCGCGACATATTTATATCGCAGTCATATTTCTTTAGCCAAACGGATATATCTTTGAGAGAAAAGCCATAAAAGAAACCGAAAACAGTTGTTAAGAAACAAATCAATTCAGTCAAAGATAGGGATCGGATCTGTCTTGTGTGGACAGTCGGCTGTTTTGAAGCTCTCATATATAATTCGGTGAAATTATTTGTATTGTTTCCACTTCTTTCCAATTTAAGGCTGAAATACCTCTTCTCGCAGTCCTTCTCAACGCACTCATCCTTACAAAGGGTTCTCAGTTTTGAATTCTGAGTGCAATTAATTTCTTCATCGCTTTCCGCGTATCTCAATGTTTCGGAATGAATTGTTTCCGAGCCTTTTATGAGACTTAAATAGTGAGTAATTGAGTTACAATATTTCAATGACTGTCTCAGAAAACAATGATCTTGGCAGTCAAATTGTGAGAAATATTTAGTATCTGATCTGTAATCAATACATTTACCACCAGCTTTCAAATACGACACCAGTGAATATGAATAACTGACAAGGTACCATTTATTCGGTTCTAATTTCAATGGTTGAGAATCAAAGAAAATTGGACCGAGTGATGGATCGCCAATAAAGAGATTATGGGTTTGGTTTGTTTTCAATGTAACCGCAAATGTGTTGAGCGTATGAAGAGTATTGAATTCTCCTGCGAGAGAAGATTGTATTTTGCAAGATCAATTAAAATTAATTTTAGAGAATGTTTAAGAAATAGAACTTCTAGGACATAGAATAGAATATAAATAGGTTTTCAAAGGGCCAAGAATATCCCTTGAAACGATATTTTCACTATAAAGCTCGATAGCATATAGTCTAGATCGCTATAATTGAATTTTATTCAAGCCAGGTATAATTTTAGGGAATTTTCATTTTATATCGGATGTCTTTTTTAATAGAATGGTATTTTGAAAATTACCTTTCTGAAGATTAACTGTGAAGCAGGTGTGATCTCTATTGAAATCCCAGACCATTTCACTCTTAATGAGCTCGGTTAAATTTTCGTCCATTGAATTTTCAAAAGCTTTGTTTAGAAGAACTTGCTCGATAACATCCGTATTATTGGGTGATCTCATCCTTTGTTCAATAGTCATATTTGGAGGTTCAAGACTATCAGAACAGAAGGTTAAGGCGGGCATAACTTTCTCTTGGTCATCTTCCAGGTTTCCGAAGAAGAATGTCGTCTCAACTGTCAAATACTTATTCACTATGCCATAGCATAAGTAACCGGCGACAAATAACCTTGATATATTGAACAAAATGTCCAAGAATCTCATTTTAAAACCAAGAACAAATGACAATTATCTGATGTGTTTGATCAATTGATACGACATGACAATTCATATCAAGTTATCTGAAACATAAAGTTCACAGAATATTAATAACAATAAGTTTTTAAACACTATTGTTTTGATTCGAGTTTCCCATACATTGCCTCAATCAATAATTTAACCAAGGCGATGATACCAAGTTCCTTAGTATGAATTCCAGTCATCACAAGTCTTTTATTTGAATTTTAATATCATTTTATGTCTAGAATTTGGTTAACTCCGTTACACTGTATTATAATTTCCAAATATATCGCTTTTTCTCTATTCAATTAACGTTTTATTGAATGTCTAACCCAGGTTCGGCCAGGGGGAGGGGGTATAACACGGAATACACCCCCTGAGACCGAGTATTTGGAAAATACCCTCCTTAGATTTTGTCGGCTCCGTAGCAAAATGGCCGCCGCAATTGAAAATTGGTGCAAGGTTCAAGTTACCATCGCATAAACCCCCTGATTGAAAAGCTTAGTACACCCCCCCTAATACCATCCCTGAGTTAAAGAGTTCGGGGATGTGTGGTCTAAATGTTTTCAACAACAAAAAAAACGGAATAAAGTAATAAATTTATTGATAAAATCATTTCATACAGAAATCTATATATTTATACAAATATTTATTTTCTATTAAAACTTTTTTTTGAGTTGAAAAAATTGAAGACAACTACAGAAGAGATTCATTCTGTGAAAGGTTTTGTGACGACTTGTCTGAAGATATTCTCCAGTTCCTCTCTCTTAATGACAAACTCAGACTCGAAGGTGTGTCCAAACAGTTCCAGAGGACAGTTCTCATCAGACAAACAACATTTGAAGGCAAAACATTTTTCATTGGAAATGATATTCAAACGATTAAACAGTTTGAAAGACTTCTTCAAAAGCTGCCGAATATCAGAGAAATTGATGGAAATCTCTTCTCAAGTAATAAATTGTTTGGATTTCATTTAATTACTAAATATTGTCATAAAATCACTGATTTTAACACAAATGACATGGATTTTGAGTCAAGACATATATTAATGAATAAGTTTTGCCCACAATTTAAAGCTCTGGATAAAAAAATTTGGAATTTACCAGCAATTTATGGAAAGACAAGATTTGAGTTAACAAATAATTTAAAATATCAAGACTTCAAATGTTTGGAAGAATTGTTTGATTTGAACCCAAAAAGTATTAGATATTTGAAACTCAGATCAAATTATTCTGAATATAATTTCAATAAACTGTTGAAAATGTGCTCAAAGTTAACAAATTTGGTTCATTTGGGACTCAATTCCCTTGGATTTAATTTGAATCGGAAACAATTTGCTACGAATTTGAGACAAATAGCTCTCAATTGCGTTCATTTGAAAAGTCTTGAAATTAATTATTACTTCAATGAAAATACTAACGAATTATTGGAAGAATTGTTGTCACCTTTTAAACAATTCAAAGGTTTGAAGCGATTGAAAATCAAATTCATGTCTTCATTTGAAATCTGTTCTCTTGTTTACCATTCATTTCCATTCAAATCATTTGGAGTTTTACCCGAATTAACTCATTTAGAGATCGGGTTCTCACGAGAGGATCAAAATTCTCGCAATTTTTCTCTTAATGAGTCAATATTTACAGACATTGACATTAGTTTACCTAAACTTCAATCACTGAAAATAGTCAGTCCTTCAATCAATTCAAGCGAAAGGACGGCACATATTCTGAGCCGACTGTCGAGACTCCAAACAATTGAATTTAAAGTAAAGAATGAGTCGATTATACCCCACTTGAAGACCAAACTTTTAGAAAACTGCAGAAAAATTAAATACATTTCAATCAATTGAATTATGAAAACAAATGTAAGTCTTATATAAGAGAAAAGGTATAATTTGAATAATTCTAATTTGTTCTTGCTTCTTATGTATAGCTTCATTCATCGGGCAATCAATAGATTTGTTTTCGACTTCAATCACACAATTTATTGATCAAACAACTGATTGATTGACAGCAGAAGTGGTTCAGGTCGTCAAACAATAGACTCTACCCTTTGTGTCGTCAACTCTGGAATATTTAGGCTCCGGTCAAATGATAGCCACCGTTGGAAATATGAGCATCTAATGTAGTAATGGATTCTTCAACTGACCCAGCTCTTGTTCTTAAATTCTCAACAAATTTCAAAACTTTTATTCAATAAAACAATAGTTTGAATGTCAGAAAAATTGTGATTCTCTGCAATTATTCCCAGAGTTTTGTTGCCATGAATTCAAATAAATTGTTTTCTAGAAGACAAACAAAGAGAAGATATTTTTCTAACATGGAATAGCCTTGCTCAAGTATTTTCTAGAACATATCTTGGTTCCATTCCTATTGAATTTATTGTTCGAAATACTAAAGATATAAAACGAACAAGATTAAGATGTATACCATTTTTGGATAGTTATAGTTAAGAAACTATTTGAAACTTATTGTTCATAACTTGAAAGTTTGAAGATGACCAAGATAAAAAACCTCAATTTCCTCAAACTTGTTTAATTTTGAATGGAACCAGGTGGCAAAATTTTATTTCAAAATTAAATTCACGTTATGTTGAAATTCTATTTGAATTGCTTAAAGAGAATAACAGGAAATAAATTTAATCAGTAATTTGATCTTGCCTATTTTCAATTAAATCGCTTCAAATATTAGCCACAGATTTCTTACTACAGAAGTCATAAGCAATTCATCACTACTTGAGTTAAGAACAGAATAATTCACTCAAATGTAAGTTAGGCTCAAATGAATGCAATATTTTCTGATTGTTTTCATTTTAGTTGCAATGAATGTGAAGACAATTATCGTTTTGATGGCCGTCTTGGCTACCATTGGGTGTGTCGTCTCGGCTCCAACTGGTCCGGCAACAGGTGCTGATTCTTCTGCAAATCACCCGAAAGACAAGCCCTCTGGCAAAGGTGGTGAGAAAGTTGACATGTATATCTCCATGGGCAAAACTGGCAAGATAGGATGAAACTTTCCACAGAAATTTCCCTAGTGACGCATGACTAGCAATGTT